>JALIZH010006329.1:0-32559 GCA_030522465.1 Rhipicephalus appendiculatus | reverse complement strand
GGACGCTGCGTTGGCCAATAATAGAGGCCTTATCGGATACGCCGCCCCAGCGGAGCAATGGCAATCATAGACGAGAGACGCGAATGGAATCTGCGTAAGTGGAGAGAACTGGTGTGAGCGGAGCAGGAAAAGAACTGCGGCACTGGCTTTTTGAATTCACGTTATCGCGCAGCACAGGCTAGAGACACGCGCCTTAGTCGGCCTTCTTCTTCTTCTGTCTCTTCATTAAATTCTCTTCCACCATCTCACATCTGTACACGCAGTCAAACCCGAGGTTTAACATGCAATACACCCACGAAACTTTAACATGCAATACACCCACGAAACTGTACTATGATGTACAGAAGCAGCATACGAAAATGCGTGCGATGGCACAAAGTAGTGCGGACGACAAAGTAGTGTACTCATGCGATCGGATATTCTTGGTTCTATTTGACGGGGAAATCTATATTTGGTGGCTCCAGTCGGCCTCTTCGATTCTCCATCCTTGGCAGTCCGACACTGCTTGACAAGGCGACGTTAGCGAATGATTTGTTTATTTATTTATCATAGTACCCACAGGGCCCATGGGCCATTACGTTGGGGGGGGGGATACAATATTTCAATAGAGAACACAGAAGTTAATACTTCGACCATACAACAAAAGGCAGTTCACTGTGCACTTACGTAGTGACACATCAGAGTAGGTTCATAAAGCAATATAAAGTAGGCTCATAATAAGTTGTTAGATTGTTGCCCGTGGCCCCCGTGCAGTGTGTCCTGGATAGTCAGTAACGACAAATCGAAGAGACGATGAGAATGCGGACATCAATGTGCGGTTTTATGGACTCTGGGACTATTTCGTTCTGGTGGCAGGCGACATCCATTCCGCTATAGGAATCTATACATATTCCGCGCGTGCTCTAAAATTTAATTCGCTTATATACTAGGGATGTGCGAATAGTGAAATTTTATCTCGAATCGAATTCGAATCGAATAGTGCCGAATAGTGGCCAAAAATGTCGAATATCGAATCGAATATCGAATACCAAAATTTTTGTTGGAAATTGAAAGAAAGAAACAAGAAATGCTATCTGCTCATGTCCTCGAACTAATAACACGGTCGGTGACTGACACCAAAATACTACAAATTGTATATACAGAAACGCAAGCCGTTCTACGCGACCTTGCTTCCAACTTGCTCGTTGCGATGTTAAGGCGTTTACTGCAGTTGAAAACATGCGCTCACTGCGCGCCTCAGTAGCATGGATGGGAAGGTATCGCAAAACAATTTTGGCGATGTCTCTATAAAGCGCAGTTCAATACGCTTTCCACTATTTCCGAGGATCATCCTTTCTTGGGGTCAGGAGCTCAATCAAGCATTTTTGAACCTCTTGACTATAACATCTGAGCTCAGTACTGGTAATTTTCAATGCTAGCAGTTCGGCAGTCTCCCAGATTGTTCTCTCGCCTTTTTCTGCTGGAGCACATGACGTGCTGAATTGACAATCTCCTTTAAAGTAGACATGCGCTCACCTTTGAACCTGTATATCAGTGAAAGTTTTAACGGAAGGCCTTCTGTAACGACGTTAGCGTTAGTTTTATCCACCCCACCCCAACCAAGTTGCACTTTTGGCCTTAGTCGCGCTTTAGATATTCGTCCATTCGAATTATTCGAAACTTCGAATACTAGCTATTCGAAAGTCGAATCGAATTATTCGATTAAGTATTATTCGATTCGAATTCGAAACTCGAATATTCGCACACCCCTATTATATACCTTTTCACAGACGGCTCCCTCAGGCCGCCACAATCCTCTCTGGGCTGCGCTAAACAGGCCGTGACACCCCTAAAAATGCACTGTCTAGTCTGTGACGTCAGCTTTTGTACTCCCGTGCGCAGCACAGCATAGCGGTGTTTTTTTATCTCATCTGAAAAGGTCTATACCACGTGACAGATTGGCAACGTCGCGACCATCTGTGTGCTTACTGTTCAGCTTTTTTATTAATTTCGTGCCGATATTAGTTTGAATGAAATGAAATTGAGTGCAAATAATTATCTTTGTTAGGTGAAAGATAAAGGGCGCGGAGGTCGGAACGTATTTCGCACTTTTTTCTGGTCGTCTTATAATGAAATATGGCGCACACTCGTGCTGCCTCCGCGCAGGTTTATCTGCAATGATAAAACCGGTCGAGCCTACTCTGTATGAAATGTATCATATGCGAATTTTCAGACATTCAGGAATCCATGCGGGTTTACCGACGGCGGTGCAACCAAGCGCCATATTTTGCATATTGAGCTTCCCTTGCAAAACTTAATAGAAAACTAAGCTGAAATGGTAACCATTATACGTTGACCCTTGGTATGGCCGATTCTCCACCTGAGTCAGCCTCCTGTGGGTGTGCGTCTTTATCGAAAACAGAAAACTATTTTTCCTGTAGGGAGATAATGCGCGGCCACGCATTAGTGTTCGTCGTGGATGCAGCATGCTCGCCAGGAGGTAATTTTCAAACATGAACGTGACGACTTGGCGCTCGCTGTGATGTTCTAAATATCGAATTGTGGAAGGTTAACGTAAGGCTAGCTGATTACTGGTGACGCAAGCTTCTTCAGTATTTATGTTTTATCATCTTCTATAAACACACTCATTTAGAGGAATAGCGTAGTCATTTTAGCGGCCCCGTGGTGAGCGAAATTGTTCAGCTCAAACAGGGCGAATGTTAAACAAGGACAGAGTGTCTACAGTGCGCTGAAATAGTGAAATAAACAAAGGCGGAGATCAGGCGGAGAACTTGAACTGGTATAACGCATTACGGGAGAGAATAAACGGCCGAGCAGACCGACACAAGAGGAGGGAGCGCTCTGTCCTTTTGTGTTGGCACTGCTCGGCCGTTTTTTCTTTCCCGTAATGCGCTATACCAGTTCGAGTACGACGAACCAACTCGCCCAATCTTCAACACTTCAAGCGGAGAAGCCTTCGTTCATCCTCATTCTGTGCAAACCCCCTAAATATTGGTTCTTCCGGCCCCACCTGTATATACGTGTCACTTGTTTACTCATCAAGATGGGTAACCTGAGAGATTGCGGCACATGCCTGTGGTTGGAGGCGGCTAAACTGAGCGTGGTCTTGTCACGGTAAATTAGTTGGATCTTGGATTTAAACTAAATGGACTTATGTGTATTTACTACTGCCTCTACATCACTGACCGAGGCGAAGGTGAAGGTCATCCGGCCCGGTTTGCCTTCTCCACGATGAATAGGAGACTTCGACGCGAATCGCAAAAACAAAACATGAACGCGAGAACGCTGTGGCTGAAGTGCAGAACCGGTGGAAAGAGCCCCTGCTTAGTGGAATAACATCCACGTCGATGTCGTTTTCCGAGAATATCGGCATAACCAGTTCAATCCGGCTAGGAGCATTCAGCGATGGAGCTGATCGTCGATGTCGACACGAAACCCTTGCAGTGAACAAGGTGAGGCCACGACAGAAAATGACAATGTTCCCTTGTAGTCTCGTCATCATTTTGTCTTTTGGAGATTCTATTTCTGGGTTCTCCAATGCGAATGTATGCGTGGCTGTCAGGGACTACATTAATGAAACCAATCGGTTCACTAGCTAATCAATGTTATTATCCTTATGTGTCTACACCAATATATATGTATAAAAAATTAGGGTATCGCTTTATTTTATTACGTATTACTAAAAAAAAAATATAGAGAGCTTTGTGGGTTTTCGTTTTCTTCTTGTTTTCGTTTGTTTTTTAAATGGATATAAAGAACTGACCGAGCACAAGAATTTCCTATAGTAATCTGTAATATTTCTATTCTAAAAGCTCACTTATTCAAGTTACATAGTATACTGTAAAACCAATCAATTTCACTTCCTTGGCCAATCGCCCACAGTGGGTGTGCGCCACAGTTAATAGGCGCACAAGAACAAGAACTCGCGGTCCTTGTACTGAATGCCTTGGAGTGCGCTACAGTGCAGTGAAAAGCTCGTAAAACACGTTGTAAAGCACGTTTTCTCCCCGTGGCAATACGTACGCAGTCAAGGTTCCAAAACATAAAGTCGAATACGAATGTTGAATGGGGCTAAACGGGGCGAGTGTGCGTCGCCACAGACGTCTTCAAGGCCTGAACTTGGATCGGAGCCTTGTGTTCGTCGCCTTCGCGTTGATAGTCGTGACCTCGAAAGGTCGGTGCGCGGAAAGGGCGTGCCTCGTATACGGAGCCTTCATTTGTCACTCCTCGGGCGCAGCGGTATGTACAACATCACCGAGGGGAACTGGGGCCCATCAAGAATGCAGGAGTAATTAGCGGCGCCCATCCACTCGCTTTTCTATACCCCCCTAACTCACCCTTTCTCGCACAAATGGGCCTCATAAGTACGGTGCACCTCGCAACAACGGCGCCTTTCTGTGCCATTTAACTGCGCATTAGCGCGAAAGTCGAGGCGACGAAATGCGTTCCTCGAAAGAGCGGCCTCCCACGCTTCTTGGTGGCTGCGACACTTTCGGCAGCCTGAATATCGTGTATCCGTTCCCGTTGGTGCGAATTAAGTGCGTACAAACTCTGGGAAAACTCACGTTCTCGATGCAGTCCAGCCGTATCGTTCGCGTCGAACCGTTTTCGTACCACTGGGCAAGCCGCCGCTCGAGAGTAGTACCACCCGTACGAGTTCCTTCTCCCGTCGAGCCCTTCTCCGCGCGTGCGTCAGAGAATCGCGAAGGAGATTACGCGACGTGTGCACCCACGGGGTGACGATGGCTCCACTTAGTTGCGTGCAACGTTAGCGATGCAAGCGTGTAACCATAGCAAGGATTGCTGTTGGGCTAACCTCCAAAGAAAACACAACCGAAGGAATACTGAGACGATTACTTGCTCTCCGCCCTGCGTAATGCAGGAACGCAGGCTACCTCCAACCCCCCAGATAAATATCAACCGTGTAAGGCTATAACCGCGGACCCTGAATCTAATTTTGATTGAAGTATCTCTTGTCAGACTCGGAATAAGAACGTTGATAAGAATGTTTTAAAGTTCAGGTTATAAAAAACAGTAGCAAGGTAAGACACAAACGTAATTATAATGGTGGCATAGTTGGACTGTAACAGGACCTATTGGTTGTTAAGCAATCTACTTGAAGATCCATAGAAGCAGCAAACAACGTGAAACATGAAGTGATACATTACTATCCAAAAGCAAGACAAAATGTGTCAATAAATTTCTACGAAAAAAAGTGAGAAAATTTGCGGAGCTCTGCGATAAACACAGGCAAGCGATTATGTAAGTATTCACATGAATAAAACAAATACGCCAAGCTACAATGAGAGATAATAAAAATATGTTTTAAACGTAATAGCAAAATTGAACAATCTAGATGAGGTCTTTCAATCAGACTTTTCAATATACAAAATCAGGGCTTCCCTGTCAGTGTTATTGGCAAGGCATTCTAAAACCTCATAGCTGCAAAGCTAGAAGTCCTTTTTACGTCACTGGCTTCTGACGTGAAATTCACGTTTGCTAGCGCGCCGACTGTAGTAAACTCATGATATGCGTCTTTCTTTAGTAGTTTAAATAATGAAGTCGCGTGGCTACGTTTGAATAATTTGACAACATGTAAGGTTTCCCTTCTTATGAAGAAGTGCACTGGCTTTTAGAAATGTTAGTTTAAAGTGTGGATAACACGAAATACAACACATCAATATGTATATGACTATGTATGAGTACAAAATTAAGCTCGAAGAGAGTGACCTGTGGAAAAAGGGAGTGAGCCGTAATACCATGAGCTGTTTTAGTATGTGTGCAATGTGAACACAGTAATTAAGGTGATGATCAAGTTGAACACCAAGAAAAGCAACATTATTGCAAGCAGCATTAGTATATACCCCTACAATTTAGTTCAGGAAGCAAAGGTAACTCTTTATCAAGCTCGTTCTGGAAATCGTAAATTTTGTTCTAGGACTGATATATAAGCAAATTAGTTGGTTTCAGATGGTTATGTGAACCAGAATGTCATTCTGTTCCAAAAATAAAGAATGTCGGTTGTTTTTACAGAGAGTTGTGTGATATTGTGTGATATTATTCGCAGATAAAATGGAATAACTTGACTAAAAGCCATCTGTGATATCACTAGTATGTATAATGAAAGAAAAGACCTCGAAGTCAAACCCCTTCGGGTTTCATAACCTGGTTAACCTGTTCATGGTTACTAACCTGGTTACTAACGAAATTTGGAATATAGGCAGTTTCTTCCATGCCATATTGATAACTTCGCAAAAGATTGAACATAGGACAGTTAGTCCATACCCATCAGGCTTCGTTAGCAACAATTAGTGGTATCGAATGCTTTGCACAAATCTAAGAAGGCCTAGTCTACAGAATATCCGGCTCCAACACCGCGCGTCATATGAAGAAAGAAGGGCTTAATTCGTTAGACATTATTTAAATTTTATAACATTTGAGATTTCATGTGAATATGACAATTTTACTGTCCACTGTGAGGTTACAACTTCCTTACGCACTTCGTGTGTGCTGTGACACTTTGGGTGTCCCAACGTGTACATATGGGTCTGCCGGTGCGAATGTTCAAAAGGGAGCAACAGGCAAGCAATGGGTGCCTGTGGTGTATGAACTTAAAGAGCTGAATGATTGTTTGGCAAGGAAAGTTTACGTTGTTATGGAAGGAAGTCACTTGTGAATGAAACTGAGGTGTTGCATGCTGCTAATTAAGTTGCACATCAACACCGAAGTGCAAGCTTGTCCGGTAAAATGTGCGAGCAACCAGCGTTCGTTCAATTGGTGCAACTGAGGATAGAACCATTTGAACGTGCGTTAGTGAGTTCATACTTCACGTTGGGAACATGTATAGCGCGCGCCATCGGCTGCACTGCAGAGAAATTAACCGGGACAAATGCGTTAGCTCCGTTTCGAGAGAGCAATTCGCCCTTTCGTCGGAGATATCGTGACAGGCGCAGCCCGCAGCTGCAATTGGAAACCTCCTCAAAGAGCTCAAGGACGTTTCGCAGATAACTGGCTGTCACACCCGCGCGCAACTGACAGGCGATCCTTCCAGTGAAGCCATCTTGCATGCGGTCAGCAAATTGTGTCGCGCCGACTGGTGTGCCGGAGTCGTGTCCATTTTAAAACCTCGACCGACACGCAATCCTCAAACAGCGATGCCTTCTCACACGTTTTAGTGACTACAGGTTTCTGCTCTGCGAGCGGCAGAAGCCTTTTCTCCATTTTTGTTAATGTGCCACGGGCGTCTGTAAAACCTATCAAACTTGCTTAATGCTTGCTTAACATTGGCTAATTCTGCTTAAGCAGTGGCTAGTGTTGGCGAATACTGGCTAGAGTTCGTTGATTTTGGCTAATTGGGGCTAAATGTTCGCTGATGTGGGCTCACTGCTAGTGTAGGCTATATGCATCCTGATTTTGGGAGCGCATGATATTGTTCGCTAACAGCTGAGTAGCTCGGGATTACGTTGGCTAACTTAATGAGTCAAATAAAATCAATCAAATAAAACCAATAGAGTCAACATATATTCGTGCTGACGGTATTTTGCTGGATGAGCCCTGCAAATGAATTCCATTAAATTTACTGCCATGCCCTCAAATATTGGGTAGATGACCCGAACAAAATAAGATTAATTTCCTTGCAGAAGGGTTGTAAGGCGGGCTAGTTGGTATAGATTCATATTGAAATATTGGCAGCGCAAACTGACGGGACACAGAAAGAGGTCCTCTTTCTGTGTCCCGTCAGTTTGCGCTGCCAATATTTCAATATTAATTTCCTTACTTCTGGTGTGTTTATATAACATGCTCTTCCAACTAGGGCATATAAACCGAATGCATGATAGTGCATACGGTTTTATTCTGAATAACCTGTTCTTGGTGATGCAGAAAGACATCACACATCATTTCGTTATCGAAGTGGTCATGTCCAAAGCTTGGTGTAACCTGCATGCATTTTTTTTTTGTTTAGACCAAGAACTCTGAACTGATGGTGACATGTCGAGACGCAGCTCAGTTAGCAAACGCGCTTAAGCTTATTCATTCCGTCAAATGTAAATGTCGCCTTTGAGCACATAATAAATTAGGCTCTATTAACCCTTTGTATCCCAGCGTCCACACACGTGAACAAAACATAGCGCAGTGCGATTAAGCTAGCCGAAGCATTGGCTCAAAAATCGATTTAAATTGTGGGCATTACTCCAGCATTTCATACAAACATCTCCATGTGAGAGTTGCTGTGACCAAGCAGCGGTAAATGGGCACGGAGCAATGGCGTTCTCCTCATGTCGCCCGTCGAGGTGTATTGCGACGATCAGGGGAAGAAGAGAAATACCATCCGGCAGAGCAAGGGAAAAGATGGAGACGAAACAGAAGTCCAGTTCGCGATGATCGTTTACGATGGTGCATTAAAAGGAACGTTACATTTTGGCGCAGCCGCATAGGTTAGGACAATGTGGGTGCTGTTTACAATCGCCCAAGAAGAAGACAGCCATCTGCTCATCAAGAAATGCCAGGAAGACGGAGATGTTGCCATTGACCTTCCAGAAAAGGTCACCACACCACACTTCTTAGCGTTTCTAGCTAATAAGGCTAACATCACCCCAGAAGAAATGGTCTCCAAGGGCTCCGTGAGAGTTGATCTACTAACGACTGTGCTCATACATGGCGTCCATGGACCGATTATGCATGACACAACAGCTGAGCGTAAAAGAGTCCCTCTAGTAATGGATCATGTCTTGCGCGAGCAAGAACATCAAACGCAACAAAACCAGCAGCTGTGGTCCATCTTGACGTCAATAGTCAACTCTTTAGTACATGCGCCACGAGATGCCGCTATGCCTGACTGTTTCGACGATACACTAATGAGACCATCAGTCTGGCTTCAGATTTTTGAGTATGTATGCTCCCAGAATAAGTGGACCAGTGACAGTGACCGAATCAGAAATATGCGACGTTTTTCGCGTCGGAAACGCAAAAAAGTGGTACGACTTACGCATATAAAGCCGCGCATTTGAACCATGTGTCTTGCGCAATCTCTCTGCGGAACATTCAGCAATGCTTCGCCTGCCTGCTGCTAAGGTGGAGAGGAAAGAAGAGCACTGTGGGCAAAGCTTGCTTCGGAGAAGCGACCCAAGCCGACAGCGACCAGCGCTTCAAGCTGACTGGTATCCGCGCCCAAGGAGGGACGGGGGAAGGAGTGGGGTCGCCCCACTCAGTCACTTTCCTCCTTTGGCGCAGATCCTCGGCGCCTTCATTAAACGTGCGTAATGGTCACGCCATAATAAGAGTGCGAAAAGTGTACCGTATGTCACGCCTGCCATGCGTGAAGAGGGGGGTCGCTGATCACTCCTATTAGGCGTGATCGGTAAGCGTGTATAAACATCGCGCATACCTTACGCGTGCAAAAAAAAACTTGAGACACACGCTTAGGTAAGCGTGGGATTCTTTAGAGTGTAGGCGTGATCGATAAGCGGGGAGAAATATCACGCATACTTTAGGCGTGTAAAAAATTACACCATCTCTCGCTAAAGGGAACCATGTGTAGATGCGAAGCAGCGGGCGCTAACGCTTACACTGGCGGCGGCGTTGACGCTGGCGCTCATCGCAGCGTTGCGCAGGAGAGAAACCTGGGGAGGCGCAAAGCACGCAGTGATGGACCGGTGTTTCCATACTGGAACATGCCAATCGCTGCTAATGGGCAATGAGACAGAAGACTCCGACTGGACACAGAGACCCGCAGTCCGCTTTTAGTTAACGCGCACGCTGCTAATATTTATTGTTCAAGAACGCACAGGAGAAATCTCCCACCGGCACCACCTTGAAGGTCAAGATCCAGTGCCATATATACGGGGTGGCCAGTGAACGGTTGTGCAGCGCGAGCAGTCGGTTTTTAAGGAGCGAAGCTCCTTAGGCCGGCACCCGTTCGCCGTTGAAGCTCCCTAGAAGCGTCGCCGGCTCAAAAAGACAATGAAACGCCGTGCGCGCCGAACGCCGAGCGGTTTGCTTCTAGCGCACCAGAAATTCGAGGTTAAATAAAAGAAATAAGCTCTGTGCACAACTGGTTATAATGGTCGTCTTCACTTTCACCATCGTGAATTGTGAAATGACAACCATCATTCTAGCGCAGCACGGGCGCTTTGTCTAAGGTAGCAGTAGACGCTCTTCCGTCGCGGCGCCGGCGCAACAAAAAAATAAAAATAAAAAAAGAAACGGCACATGGTGCAAGGCGCTCGCGGCGTTCGGCGCGCGTTGCGCAAAAAACAAGGTGCGCGGCGCAAAAACAGTTCGCGTTTATAAACGACAATAAAATTTACCGAAAACCATGTTTGTACATATATAAAAAAAAATAAGGACCCACTTGACATTACTTAAGGGCTCCTCACAGAATATGGATAGTCGTCCTCAGAAATGTAAACGTGAATATGATGAAGACGATAAGCAGCTTGGCAAGGATGCGGAACGCAAAGCCAGAGCAGCGGCAGCAAGATGAGCCCGGCAACAGGGTCCCGCGGTTAAAGCACGACGAGCGGAGCTACAAAGGTTACGCCGACAGGATCCTACCGTACGTGCTAGAGCGGCCGAATCTAAGCACCGACGCCGCCAACCATTTCAAAATGTACATAGTCGTTTGTTTCCCATTTCTAAGGAGCTTCGCTCATCGGTTGTGTTCGTACTCGGAACAACTGCAAATTTTTCAACCAAGAAACTCGCTAGCGGACGCTGCCTGCGTCGGCGTCGCGAGGCGAGACAAAGAGGGTGTTGGGCGAGAGAGAGGGGGGGGGGGGAGCGTAGGAGAGGAGAGAGAGGGGGGGACGCGCATGCGCAGTGGGAGTGTGGACGCCGTGGGGAGAGATGCCTAGAGGAGAGAGGAGGGGACGCGCATACGCAGTGAGGGTGTGGTCGCCGCGGGCGGGGATGCCTAGAGGAGAGAGAGGAGGAGGAGGTTTTTATTTTTATTTTTGAAAGGATTTGCGCATGCGTAGCAAGGGTGGTCACGCCGCACACCACCGGATTGAACCCCGCTCTAAGATGCTTCACATCTAAAAACTTACAACGGGCGCTTCGGTAAGCGTGGGATGTTTTGGAGTGTAGTGCCCGCCAGTGTTGCGGAGTTGCCACTCCAGAATTGGAATGAATCCGGATTAATTCCACATTTTCGCGACCCCGGAATGGAATGGGAATGGAATTGGGACAAGGCTTGGAGGAATGGAATGGGAATGGAATTAAGCGCCTTTTGCACGGAATGGAATGGAAATGTAATTACGTCTTTTTCCGAAAATAGAGCACCTTTTCATCTACGCTCAGTTTTTCAAACTTCAAACAATAGTAAGTCAGTCTCGAATTTAATAATAAAGCAGTATTTTTAAAATGGCTTGGCTGATTACAAGCACGGTATATTTATAAGCAACGTGCCAACTGCAATTGTGCCCGTATGTAGACAGTTGCTCCGAAGTTTGTCTGAATTCTTCGCGTAACCGCGGTTCTATGCCGTTGGTATCCGTCATGCGGAACTACGGCGGCAGCATAAGGGAGGAAAAGAGTGATAAAGATGATGATGGGGACAGGAAGAGGTGATGCGTATTTACAATGACCACGTAACACAGTGGTCTTCTTAAAGTCTAGTGTCAGGTCCAGTACTCTTGAGAAAATCTATAAATGCCCTTGTAGCAGTCATTGATGCTGTCTGGTCGGAAAAGCACGGTACATTTATAAGCAACGCGCCTACTGCAATTCTCTCCTTATATAGACCGCGTTGCTCCGAAGTTTGTCTCTATTCTTCGCGTAACCGCGGTTCTATGCCGTTGGTATCCATCACGGGGAACTACGGCGGCGGCATACCACCCCTTACGCCTTGTGATTTTTTTTCCCCCTTCGGCGGCGCCCCAGCCGCCTGCTGTCTCACCACCCTTTACTTTTTTTTTTCCTTCTGTCGTCGTCGGCGACTCGGATGCATATTCGAAAAAGCGCTTTTCAAAGCTGTATGCCTGACATTGCATACCTGCGCACAGGCAAACACAGTTCTACTCACGCCTTCCATGCTTGCGAGGCGCGCTTGACAAGCGTGAGTGCTGACGAACAGTGCGGCCCAGTGTTCCGTATTCGATGCAAAGGCACAAGGTGCCCGAGCGGTGCAGGTCCAACTAATACCAGCAGATCTAGAGGGTTTTGTTCCCGATTAAACAAATGTTATTTTTCTCCATATTCTCGATCGCTTCAGACGCGTGGCAAAACTGCTTAGTCTTCTTGAACACTACTTTTGTCAGCATAAAAATACGCTATGTCGTCATTTTAGCATTAACACATTTAAGCTCAAAGAATATTAAAACATCGACAATCGTTCAAACATGCTGACCATGCAAATAATTAATAGGGTGGTTGTACTGCACGAGATATGTCACCACGCTACTATCCTCGACCTTCGTAACGTGTTTTGTGTACTTTTGCAGTTCTTAATGCATCTGATGACATCAGCTTTATGGGGCGTTCATTCTGAACTCGATAAAACTATCAAAATGTCTTTCCTACGTTGAGGAATTACAGGAATGGAATTGTACTGCCCTGCCATTCCCGGAGTGGGAATGGGCTAAGTTTTTTCATTCCAAGGAATTGAAAGGAATGGAATTACGGCAAGTTCTAATTCCCCGGAATGGAATTGGAATGGAATGGAGGCGCCTATTCCGCAGCACTGGTGCCCGCACGGTCTAGAACGTTCGTACGGCGGTGGTTAATTAAAGCGAGCCTTCCAAATGTCACTTCATTCGCCTCGCGATTCAGCTCTGCTTTCTAACATTAATGACAGCATGCATTTTCAATAAATTTCTTATTTAAGTGGAAAGCGCAGCTAGCTGTAATCAGCGAATCCCATTTCCGACATAACTTCTAGTCTGGCTTCCCTCCCTTCTGCATGCAACATCCAAAAATGATTCAGGTGGCCACGTCAAATGCGCTACCTAATCACATAGCCACTGCGTCCGTCCGTCGTGCGCTTCCGAAGGCACGCGCACAAATGAAGGCCTCCCTAGTGCCCACGTTCTTACCGCGGTAACTTCACGACGTCGTCCACCGCGGTGTTGTAGCTGGTTAGGGTGCTAGGCTTCGCTTTCAATACCTTCGCTTTCAATATCTTTTCAATACCTTCGCTTTCAATAAGCAGTCGTCTTTTGAAAGGCAATGCTCGCTCGTATATATTTCCTGTGTAGTTTCTGCCGTGTAGAGCCGTTATTATATTCCACTATGGAATACCATGCAACAAGCCCAACTTTCTGTTCTCTTGAAGTATCAAACTGTCAAGATTACAACGCGAGATTAGTTGAGAAGTTTCTAAAGTGAGAACACACCTCGCGTTATATGCTGGTTCATGACGCGAATATAGCGTGATTTCTAGGCCAAAGGACTCATGAGTCGACTCACACAGACTCACTCAGACTTAAATTGAGCCGTGAGTCTGAGTCTGAGTGAGTCCGGGTGAGTAATGTTTTGGTGAGTTTGAGTCCGAGTGAGTCCGCTTGAAGAAAAATTTCGTGAGTGTGAGTCCGAGTGAGTCCGGATGAGAAATATTTTGGTAAGTCTGAGTCCGAGTGAGCCCTAAGCGCAAAATATGTTTCATGAGTGAGTCTGAGTGAGCTCCAAAAGTTTTGCCGACCTATGCCCAGTAGACGCCTTCAAAATCTACAACGTAATGGTGTTTGGTGCGGGAATCTCAAGGTGGCGTCTGCACCCACATTTTCTTTTCACGCGTTTTCTCGCTTACCAAACGTCGTGTCGCGGTAAGAGTGGTGTTTTCAGGATTGTGAAATTGTACTTTACTAATACGCGAAAAATTGCTTTGCTCTTTAGTGTCCCTTTAAAGCGACCGCTCTTCTTTTCGCGTGGTGCACGACCATGCCATCCGTGGAAGCCTTGCCGTGTTCGACTGTGGCGCGGGCCCTCATGAATGATAGAGCGTAGGCTTTGGCGTGTTGGTAATCCATTTTTCTACTTCAGCACACTTTTTAACAAAACAGACGACTGGACAACGACACTGACTAAGCGCACGAGTCGACATAGCGCTGTGTGCGTGTCGTTCTTCTGTCCTTTGTTTTGTTGACATGTGCGCAAAAATAGAATTCTGGATGATTTTTAACCAACACCACTGGTGGGTGTCACGTGGGACGACGCCGATCTCGCTGAAAGGGGCAGAGGTGTCAGCTTGCGGGCTACCATTTCACTTTGCAACGGTTCCTCGCAGTAATGGTGCTTATTCTTCTAGTTATAGCATATGTCGTTCATGCTCGTAGTATGCCGTTGTAGGTAAAGGAAAAGTCCATAATTTTGTCAGCTATTTGCCGACTGTTCATTGGAAAAATAATATTTCTCGTTTGCGGTTCTGTAACTGAACGTTAGAAGGTTTTGCAGATGTCACTTTCACTGAATGACTTTATTGCAGAGGTTGCTTTCGTACTTCCGTCCACTTATCTTTTTTTTTCTTTAACTGACCATAGAAAGCGAACGTTGGTTCTCAAACGGAGATATCTATTAAATGTACAAAAATGCTGATGAAGGCATCTTTTGCAATCCGACGTCAACAAGCAGTGACAGCGATGCCGAGGTATATGCTGCGCGAAGAACTGATGAGGGAAGCATTTATATTGTGTTGGACACCCTCTGTAGCCGATGGGCGATAGTGTTCACAGCTTGTGACGGGAAACGCGGCATTCAGAAAACACAACTCACGTTTGGTATTCATATAAACATTCTTATGCTTCGGCAACCCACGGGAAAAAATTTTTGAGGCTTTACAGTGGTTTTCGCACAAAACGCATTACAAAATATAAACGCAATTATTTTTATCCCTGTTTGACTGTGCCCAGATAAGTGCATGTAGGATCACACTGCAGTCAAATTTTAAGTTTCCTTCTCCACTGCGTTAGAAATTTAGCATAATAATGCACTTTAGCTCTTTTCCGCTACATGTGAAAACGTTTTATTCAATGCGTCGCCGGTTGTGTTTCAATTTTTAAACTTCATTTTTAAGGGAAGCATGACAAGCTGAAATCACCGGCTGCTCTTTGTCTCACCTATATGCGTTTCGTACACTGTTCCTTTGTTTTTGTGGGGTACATTTGAGGGCGAATTAATGAGCAAAGCTAAAGACATTCCTTCAGGTCGTGTCAAAAGTACTGAAATTTACTGAGCCGTCATATATGGCTCGTAACACGTACCTGTGTCCCAGATTTGCAAAGCATGTTCTCATTGCTGCGGTGAGTTGACCCAATTCCCCATACTGGCTACTTCTAAAAGCTTCCGAACTTAAACATTGTAAAAGCGGTTACCAGCAGAAATAAGAGAAGTGCAATCGACGTTAAATCAGTCAAAAAATTAGCACAGCTTGCACTAAGTCGCGCAAGGCTGGGTCACAGCGGAGCTGGTGGGCACCCAGCTGGTCCTTACTTGGCTAGGCTTTTACCATTTCTCCTGTCTCTTTCTAAACTTTTGCTATACTATGCTATACATGGCTATACTTGCGCTCTTTTTCATCTTTTTTTAGTTTGTGTCCTTTCTATCTCTTTCTCTCTGTGCCTGTAGGCAAACCTCGACTGTAACAGCTGTTTGTAGAACTCCTATAGAGCGTATGTACCGCAGAAATTGGGCGAATCCCACTACTCAGCACTGGTCCACTTAAACTTAACTAGGGAACACACGGGTGGCGAAAACCGATTCGAAGCAACATGATGCAGCTTCTCTTGTTAGCCATCTACACTGAGTGCTTGGGCGGGGATTGATAATGATCGTTTTCGATATACGACACACGGCAAACCTCGGCCATAACAGCTGTGCCGTAAAAGCAAGCGATCATTAGTTACCTTTTACAGAGTAATTGACGTGTATTTTTCACCGGTAAAGCATTATCGTTTGGTTAATTGGATATTTCTTTTTACAGACACCTCCAACGGACTTTATAGGACCCTGCATTGTCTGGGGGAGGAAGAACGCTCCTCATCTGCGGCAGCGACCTGGAAACTTTTCGTATGAGTGAAGAGACGGCTCCAGAGAAGGAACTAGTGATGTGCCTATGCCTGTACTATAGATGAAAGATTTCACATATCCGGCAGCATATTGCCACGCGCGTTTCTTTTACTGTATTCGGTTTCCGCCCACAAAGACTATCAGCAGTACTCGGCGCAGAGCGCGCCTTAGTGTTCCAGATGCTTCTCGGTTGTAGTAGATCGTTTTGTCAAGATTTCACGCAAGACGCTAACACTCAAGATTATTCCAGAGCTTACGCGACGACCAGTGATAAGGCTAGAATGTTCGACGTGTGATGTATAAAAGCCGGCGTGCTCCAACGATGATCACTTGATCGACGGACGACGCTCTGTTCGCCGCTATCAGTGCCAGTGGGTATCGCTGTAATCTGACTTTCCGTTTACCGGCCACAAGTTCGGCCTAATAAACAGTTTAATCTTGGACATACCGACTACTGCCTTCGTCGACGTCACGACCACGTGAAAATATGACCAACCGCTTGGCTTCGTCCAGTGAGTCACAAAGCGGGGTTCAGGCAAAGAGGTATCATGGGCACAATCAACATTAAGGAGTTTGTACATTGCGTTGCGCATTTAAATAGACGGTGTATACCGAATTAAGCTTCCTCAGCGTTATGAAAATATTTCTGCTGTCAACTGCGTAACTTCTGTTTATAGCTATGGTTTCGTTGCATGGCGTTTTCTGAGTGTGTACGCTACAGTAATAAACTAAAATATGCGGGTCGTATATCTTCTGTTGCTTATAATCTTCGCGTTTCTTGGAATAAAACGCCAGAGAACTATTACTTCATAAGGTATTTTTGGCTAACAGGGAGAACTGAATGCTTAATGGTGGAAATACTGTCCTATCGTACCATACATCGTGCGCATGGTTCGCTATCTTCGAACGCCCAGCGCGGCACAGCGTGTTTGATATAGCATTCGCCGCTCTGTGCAAAGAAATAGGGAGAGGCCTGTTAACACTTTCTATTGTTTTGCATCCTTGAAATGCACCAGGGCTTACCCAAACCGCTTGTTAATGCATTAGTTTCAGCGTTAACGGCGGGAGTGTCTTGCGCAATCCGTCTGCGGAACATTCAGCAACTGCTTCGCCTGCCTGCTGCTAAGGTGGAGACGAAAGAAGAGCACTGTGGACAAAGCTTGCTTCGGAGAAGCGATCCAAGCCGACAGCGACCGGTGCTTCAAGCTGACTAGTGCCTGCGCCCAAGGATAGACGGGGGAGGGAGTGGGGTCACCCCACTCAGGGATTGCCGTTGGGTGGACTTGAAAAGGAGCCAGAACTCAAGCCAAAAGTAGCCAAAAGTAGCCACGCCATTTATTATTATCGCCAAATTTGTAGCCAAGTGTTGTGTCCTCTCTACGTCCTCATTTTTTTCTTGCGCTGTGCAAAGATGTTGATTCCAAATCACCAACTAGCCCAAGCATCCGTTTTATCAAGTAGAACAGAAGTGGTATTATGAGCAGATTCTTTAGTATTGATCAATAAATAATGCCATTCTGAATAATTAAAGCATATAAAGCCACCGATAAGTTGGAAATAAATTAAGTGAACGAATTATGATAAATTCATTACGCGTGCATATATTTTATGTAGAAAATATGAGTTCTTGCCAGACACAAAGTTATATTAGAATATTCCAGCCAGCAAGTCAGAAGGAACATGTAAAGTTGAAACAGATTTTCGTTGAAGCTGCAGACCGAATTCTGGTTGTAGATGAACAGGCCAGCTAAATTTTGTTGCAGATGTCTGTTTTCCCAAGTTTACATGAGAACACGCACTGCGCATCAGAATTATTCGTAAAACTTGCGCGTAGCATCACGATAGATGGCGGGTAGCTTGAGCAACGAGCTGTCCACGTGTTAGTCACCATGCACGCAACTTCGCCACTCCGTATTTGGAGACGCGCTAAGCGTCGCGTAAGGGTGCCTCGATGCGCACCAGCCTACTTGTAGGTGGAGGACGACCGTACGCATCCGCTGAAGCGAGAGAAAAGGCTAAAAACAATGTGTTTCGTCTGCAAAAATGAGAAAAAATGGCTACTTAATGCGCCAAATCAGCACTTTAAAAGAAGCCAGAAAATAGCCATGGCGCCAACTGCAAATTTTTGTCGCCAGATGGGGTCGAAAAGTAGCCAATTTGGCGCAAAGTAGCCACCAACGGCAACCCTGACCCCACTCAGCCTCTTTCCTCCTTTGACACAGATCCTCGGCGTCGTCTTTAAGCGTGCATAATGGTCACGCCATAATAAGCGGGGGGAAAAGTGTCCCGTATGTCACGCCTGCCATGCGTGAAGAGGGGGTCGCTGATCACTCCTACATTTGTTCCACTAATTACATCGCACTTACGAAAGCCCACATCCGAGAAGAAATGCAAAAAATTTATTGCTTTTTCCTACAATCCTGTGGATATCGCAGCAGCTATTAGCTGAAATTCGCAAACGGGATAATTTATATAGGAAAACTAAAGAACAACCATTTAACAAGAATTTACGTGCCCAATACAAGAGCTTCTGTAGTTCTCTTAACTTCAAACTTAAAACTGCCAAAAGGTTTTATTTTGGACAAAGAATCCTACAGGCAGCTAACAACACTAAAAAGAAATGGCAGATTGTCAACTCCTTTTTAAATAGGAACACCCGGCAGGATGACGTACGTCGAATTTTAATTGACGGAATAGAACGCACTTCTCCTTCGGATATAGCTGAGGCTTTTAGTAGTTTGTTCTTCCCTGAAAATTCTATTCTCCAACACAAATCATCAACACGAATCGTCTACCACATTCATTCTTTTTATTTCCTACTACACCAGGTGAAATAACTGCTGTTATAGGTAATCTAAAATTGACAAGTGCTGGAATAGATGAGATCAATCCTGCTAACATAAAATCTATTGTGCATCTAATATCAGACATATCTTCCTTTATGGTTAATTTAGTATTTAAGAATGATGTATTCCCTTGTGAACTTAAGCGTGGCAAAGTGATACCTGTACTAAAAAAAGGCGACAGATCATTATTACACAACTACCGACCCATTTGTATTTTGCCGTTCTTTGGAAAAGTTATTGAGAAACTAATTGAAACACGATTAACAAAATATCTTTCCAAGTTTAATATCCTCTCTTCTTCTCAGTTTCGTTTCCGCCATGGATACTCAACAGACATGGCGCTTATTCCATCTTACTGATCAGCTAAAAAAATCTAGTGGCCTCAGTATTTATCGATCTAACAAAAGCATTTGACAGTATAAATCATAATATTCTGTTCACTAAACTCGAGTCCATTGGCATTTGCGGGCCTGCTCTTTCGTTACTAAAAAGCTACTTATATAACAGAGTTCAAGTTGCTTCTGTTTGCAATATTTATTCTTGACAGCGAACTACTAACGTAGATGTGCCCCAAGGCTCTATTCTGGGGCCACTTCTGTTTTTGATTTATATTAATG
Source organism: Rhipicephalus appendiculatus (assembly GCA_030522465.1). Classification (NCBI taxonomy): domain Eukaryota; kingdom Metazoa; phylum Arthropoda; class Arachnida; order Ixodida; family Ixodidae; genus Rhipicephalus; species Rhipicephalus appendiculatus. Next base: position 13,097 of record JALIZH010006329.1, on the reverse strand, counting down.
ATTTACCTAATTGTCTCTCTTCGACCCAATGTATTTTGTACGCCGATGATACGACCATATTCACCCCTCTCATAAAGATATCTCATCTCTGGTAAATACTTTGAATGCTGATTTAGAAAATATTTTAAAGTGGTGTAATACTAACATGTTATCTATTATTTCTACTAAAACCAAATTTCTTGTATTCACTTCACATCAGCGAAACTTATTACCAAATAGCACATATCACTTTGGTCCCCACCGCCTCTCTTCTAGCTCATGTTCTTCCTTTTTTTGGCATCGTCTTGAATAAAAACTTAAAATATCAGTATCATATTGCTGACATAGAAAAGAAAATAGCGTATGGTATACGCGTCTTAATTAAGACGCGCCCTTACTTCTCACGCACCACATTGCTGTCTCTTTATCCACTCTTTCTTCCATTCTCATTTTACTTATGGTATAATATGTTGGGGAAATACTTACAATACTCATATTGCATCTCTCCAGATTGTCCAGAACCATGCTATAAGAATGATCACATGTAGCTCACGCCTTTCCAATGCCAAATCTCTACTTCGCGAGAATAACATCCTTACCATTACTGAACTCACTAAATACAACCTAGGTATTTTTTTTCCACAGACTTATTAATGACGAACTTCCGCCGGCCATTTTTCCCGTCTTCTAATCTTATGATTTATAGTACTACTCGATTCGCATTAAACAACAATTTTCTTTTGCCCAGAATTCGTACTAATTACGGTAGGCAAACTGTAACATTCACTTCCATTTCATTACGGAGCACTCTTCCACTTATCATGGAAACTGCAAGGTCATTACATCAATTTGAGAAAGAGCTAAAAATGTACTTACTTCATGCAGACTAACCAGAAGAGTTACTGTTTCTTTCACTGTGTGCTTTGTTGTTCAGTGTATCTTGGATAAAGGTTATTAAACTATTGTACGCTTGTTTGTATTTTTTTTTGTCTCTTACGATTTTTTTTAGTGATATGTTAAAATCATGCTACTTTATGTAATCACTTGTGTATTTTTCTGCTATTGTTATGTTTTTCACTTCACTTCTATCTTTCGCTACAAGTTGCTATGAAGTGTTTAATACCTCAATTGTCCTTGTACAGGAGGTCCCGATGCAGTCTCTTGACTATGGGACCTCCTTCTGTATAATAAATGCCGCTAACTTTACCCAACTTTTAATAATAAAATTGATTCCGATTATGATTCTGATTAGGCGTGATCGGTAAGCGAGGATAAACATCACGTATACCTTACACGTGTAAAAAAAACTTGAAACGCATGCATAGGTAAGCGTCGGATTCTTTAGAGTGTAAGCGCGGAGAAATATTACGCATATTTTAGGCGTGTAGAATACTGCAGATCCACGAAGTGAATGCTGATGATGGAGCGATGCTCCTAAGAAGCCAGTCTATGTCAGTTTTACAGCAAAAGCTGTTATGAGATCACAACAAGGGTGCCGTAGTTGTCCGCCGCCGCCGCCGCCGGTGTCCGTAACCGCTATCGCACGAAATAAGAAAAAAAACTTTAAGATGTTCAAGATGGAACGGGGTTCGAACCTGGGTCCGCTCCGTGCCAGCCCAGTGTTCTACCACTGAGCCATGCCTGTGCTCGAGAACCCGGCGCACGAAAACCCTATACAAGCATTATGTCGGGAAGGAACCGCGTTAACATGCGCAATATAACGTGGCAGAAGAGTGAAACGACAACCAGGCGTCACAGAATGCCATTTGTGTAACCAGGCGTCACACAATATGAATTGCATTACGAGGGGGTCGTTGAATGCTTCCAACCCATTACAAAGGGTTCAGCCATAATTCTTCGTCGTCATCAGCCACCGAATCAATTAATGGAGTAGTGGGTACCTTGCAAGCGTACTTGTATTAGTAGCTCCAAGATAGATTGCAACGGGTTTTAGAAATGGTTCTCTCCCAGCTTTCGCTGTGACTGTGCTGCGCGTTCCGCGCAGGCCTGGCGGTTTTTTGTTTTGCTAAGTGTCGCGCCATTGATCGATGCGCTAGCGCTGCACGGTCTAAGTACGAGGGGCTTGCGAGCAATGCAGCGCGCTGTACACGGCTTGTATGCGTGCTCTAGGTACGAGCGGCGCGGTGCCGGCGAAACACCTGCGCGCGGTCGGTATGCGCGCTGTGTGCGCTCTGCGAGCGCTTCTGCGCATGACGCCATGCGCTTGCTCGGAGAGGGGTTTCGGAGCGGCGCCGTCGCAGCGCGACACCAGTGCGCGGTCGGTATGCGCGCTGCGTGCGCTCTACGAACGGTTCTGCGCACGACGTCATGACCTTGATCGATACGCTTGCTGAGAGAGGGTTTCGGAGCGGCGCCGCAGCTGTTCCGACGGGGACCTACGACGACGACGGCGACAACGGACATCGTGCGAGCCTAAGGAGCTCGGCTCCTAAAAACTTAGAACGCGTGCTTAGGTAAGCGTGGGATTTTTTAGCGTGCACTCAGAGATTAGTGACTTTAGCGTGTTTTTGTTCTGACTAGAGAGATGGCACGACGGGCGTGAGGGTGCGCATTAAAAGTCGTAGCTCCGCGCGTGGAAATGCGCCCGCGCTTATCTTGTGATCAGGGCGGTTTGTACGTCTTGTATTGGCGGTGAAATTCCAGTGAGCACAAAAGTCACTTAGCTCGCTGCAGCGGCCGCGGTTGCGAGAAAAGCGCGCTGCTCAGATACAGAGAACTAAGTGTGGCCGTTGTTAGTTCGCGCTTGCCCGTGTACTTAGATTTAGGTGCAGGTTAAAAAACAACAGGTGGTCCAAATTTCTGGAGCCCTCCACTACGGCATCTCTCATGATCATATCGTGGTTTTGGGACATTAAACCCCAGATATTAATGTCAGTTCGCGCTCGTCCTGTGTATACTTGTGCGCTCGTTTCGTTCGTCCTTCTTTGTGTTAGAGCAGCACGCTTCAAGTGTCGAGCTGTGACAGTTGTTAGTTCGCGCTCGTCCTATGTATGTTCTTTTCGTGTGAACTTTCTGCTTGAGGAGTGAGCTGCAAGTTCCGAGTTGGATGCCGTTCTTCGCGTGACATTACAATTTGTTGCTATAGCATTCATTCCTTTGGCCTTGTGGCGAAGCAATGCACAATAAACGCTCAACAATCTCTATGAAGACACATTTCACTTTTGTGTTTTATCGATTCCTATGACAGAGGGATCAGCCATGTTTTTTTTTTTTGTCATGCAAGATTGAAGAAGGCAGTTTCTTTCGCCATAATACATGGGCTGAAGCCAGTGGCGTAGCCAGGAATTTTGTTCGGGGGGGGGGGGGGGGGCTCGCATGTCAACAGTATATATATATATATATATATATATATATATATATATATAAAATATAAAGCCGGTGAGTGAAATTATGACCTCTTTCTCTGACCGCAAACGAGTGACTAGAACCAGAAGTGAAATGTAAAATTTCCTTTAGACTATAGGATGCTACCTGATGCTACTTAGGCGACGCCATGTTTTGCGAATGAGCCCCTATCATACTGCTTCGTTTCCAGAGTTGCATAAACATCCATTCACGTGCTTTATGAGATATTAACTTTTTACTCAGGACCTTTCAACACCACTTATCAAAAAACATAACGCTACTGAGTCACGAGACAACGTAGCTCACATAGAAAACTGTGGTTTCATAGAATACACATTAAATCTAGATTTTTGTTGACCTCCTGATACTCGTATTTATAGAAGACAAATAAATACAAAGCAAACAAAATTTGCAAAGCGCAAGCCACAGCGGTACAGAAGTTACGGTGCCCGACTGCTGACGCGAACGATGTGGGTTCCATCCCCGCCGCGGCGGTAGCATTCTTATGGAGACGAAATGCTTCAGGTCACTGTTAGTGCGCGAGCCTCCTTGATTTAGGCCTAAGTGCTTGTCAAGGAACGCAAGCGGTAGAAATTTCCGTACCCCTCCACTACGAAGTGCCTGATAACCGCAGCGTGATTATGGGCGCGTCAAACTCAACAAATTATTATTATCAGTAGTATTTCAAAACGCAGGGCTAACTTAGCTCGAAATAACAGGCGGAAGAAATGGAACTATTCAAGCCAGATCATACATATGTGGCGCTTTTTTCTTCTAAAAAAGCCAAGTCCGCTTTAACTGAAACTGAAAAAAAAAAAAACGCAGTTTTTTCTACGGACAATATGGGCGGCCCAGCCCCAACGTTTTTTCGCCAGTGCGCTCATGTCACCAAGGAGGAGGAGGAGGAAGAGGAAGGAAAGGCAGGGACGGTCAACCAGACTGCTAGTGTTGCCGACCGATGGAAAAAAAAAAAACAGATTATTTTTTCCTATCTTTATTTATAGAAATTTTATAATCCTTTTACCTCTCTGACTTTTCATTTACATTGCATTTTATCCTCTTTTTTTTATATTGCACAGCCTTTATTTTTTCCCTATATAACAGTCAGTGTGGCCAATCCCCCCTTGTGGGTATGAGCCAGCCTCTCGTAGACGACAAAACAAAACAAGACGAGTGCCAGGTTTGCTATCCTACACTGGGGGAAGGGGATTAGGGGATGAAAAGGTAGAGAGATAGAAACAAAGGAACATAAAAAAATACACGTGAGCCTAAACTAGACTGCTGCGTTCGATAGTAGTGAACGCAAAATACCTCAAATCTATATTGCGGCTAAAATCTATGTAGCCTACTATCGTCAGTATTCAAGACAGACAGACAGACAGACAGACAGACAGACAGACAGACAGACAGACAGACAGACAGAACTTTATTGGGGTCCTGAGAAACGTAATTTGGGAATGACGTAATTTGGGAATCGAAGTCCTTCGAATAGGATAACGACCACGGTGGAATTCTTGATTCGCCTCACTTCGAGGACATTGGGATTGCTCGGCTGAATAAGCAGTCTTCGGAGCTCTTCGTGATCAATCTCCATATCGATGTTTCTGATGATGCCCTTGCATGTGTTGTCGGGCGCAGCAATGTATGAGCTGACCTCGTAGTCTGCTTTATTAACGGTCCTCCAAACTTGCGTAGGCCTTGGCGTTGGCTTGCGATGGCGTACTAATCACAACAATGTTTTGCATAGCGTTAGGACAAATGATGTCTTCCGTGATATCCGCAGCAGAGAGAACCACCGCCGTCATGAGGGCTTGAGCAATCCTGACGCTACTGGTATTCTTAACGTTTAGGCCTCCACGGGGCCGAATGATGATTCGAAAGTGCTCCCGTGGCAGACGAGGCAGCCTTGACGCGTTGGCGAGGCGTTTCTTCACGTTGGCGGGAGATTGGGTGCCGCCGTTCTTGCCATATGTCGGGCCGGGAACTTCAGCGCCCGCCACGGACAGAGACTCTTTAGTTGATTTGCGCTTGGAAAGCGCCGTTGTCCACCCAGCACACTGGAATTCTTCGGGGGAAATGTCCTCCCCTAGCACGGTAACGTGCATAGCCATCTTGAATCGCACAAACGAGCTAAGCCTAACTTTAGGCTTAGCAAGCCACGGCGTGGTCGAGCAAGAAAGTCCGCAAAAAGTCGTCAAATGGTTGACCCACCGGGACAAATCTGGTATCCACGTGGTCCTCACGACATCAGGCGTCGACTGGCGCAAAGCGCACCAAACACATAGCTGAATTTCCCACGGAAAAGAGTTGAACAAGCAGGAGCCGATGTTCTGACGTTCGCATGAGTCGGCGCCCCCTGGCGTTCCCAGTATTCAAGAGTAAAATTTGTATTTGGCTCTTAGAGATTGTAACATTTCATTTGGGTTCGACTTAGCTCGTAAAAGAAGTCTCAGCGAATGAACGATACAGCAATATTTTGCGACAACATTAACACCATCCTTGTGCTTTCGTCGGTGCCGCCTTTTCTCGTGTCGGCGTAACGACGATAACTAGACTTGTAGAGCGAGTTGTACTACCAGGGAAAATGCGCACCATTCTGGACTCCCGGCAGCGTTTTCTCGTTCTTGGCACCTTCAGAGGGCCTTCAGAAAAATGTTTGTTTGTATATTTGTATGTTTGTTTGTTTATCTGTTTGTTTGTTTGTTTGTTTGTTTGTTTGTTTGTTTGTTTGTAGCCTGAAGACTGTTTAAGCTCCTCTTCGTCTTCTTCTTAGCTCATTTTATTTCACGCCGTTTCAGATCGCTTCTTCTTCAAGGAATAAATCGGTGCCCAATATCTTCATTTTAGTTGTCTTCTATTTCAAACGTACCGTCTCGGAGTGAGAGAAGGACATGATATGCAGCGCAAAGGCCGGAAAGAATCACTAAAAGGCAGAACGAAGTAGGAAATTCGGGCTCTTGCTATTTATATTCGAGTTTTGCCCTACAGCATCATGTCCTTCAGTAAATGCCAACTCGCCCAAGACAAACTAATTGTCGAATGAAAGCGAATATAGGAAAGCTACTAGGACACCCAAATGAAACAGATTGGACACGGTCATGTTGGTTGTTTTGGTCGTGTTTGTTGTAGCAGTACTGATTTAATGGATCTGACTCAGTTTGATTCAAGCAGATAAAGGATCTGGCTGATTTTTTTTTATTCAAACTGCCCTTTTCAGTTCACGTTATGATGAGAAATTGTCGCATTTTGATTACAATTCATTTAAGAGAGAAATATACTTTGGCACGGTTTGCGCTCCCGTGAAATTTTGCCCTTTTCGGATATGGTTCTTTAAGAAGAAAACAAAAAACAAAAGCCACATATATAGCACAAGACAGTCATCATTCTTTCGCCAGGCTGTTCGAGGCACAATCATTGTTAGAAGGAAGTAATTTTGGCAAAGCAGGATTGCTAGTACATTATAAGTCTCCTTAGCAGCCTCGTCGATGTGGATTCACCTCTCGGACAGAGACAAAAAATTAGGGCGTGTTCCAAAGATTGACCTCAAAAAATGTCGGCTCACTGGCGACACTGACTTCATAAGAGGAACTATGAGGTCAAAGTGGTCAGTTAAGGAGTGGATCAAGAATGTTCTCTCCTCCGCTCTTGCTTATCCACTGGGAGGATGCACCCCCCCGCTGATCGGCGTAGCCCTAGCAGCCCAAATTAGTAGAGGCCTTTTGTTATAAGAATATAGTGCATTGCCGGGACAAAACACGCGCCCACAAGGTTCGAAACTTTGACTGCAAAAACGACGAAATTGTTTTCTCTGCCTCCTATTATGAGCAGTTAGTCCGACACCTGCCGATAACCGCCCCTTCCGTCCTGGCAAATGGGGAACCTATCTGTCACCAGTGGTCACCTGACGTCGTCAGCGCTAAATCGTCGATGGGAAATGTCATGCTTGTGGGTTGAAGGACGTTCAGTACGCAAGCAGACACAGTAAATGCGTCGGAGTCGGGGGAAAAAAAAGATATGTATATACTGCAGAGCAATGCACAGAATAATATGAACAATGACAATGAAAATATCAACAAGCACACATATACGTAAGATCTATCAGTGGTTACGGCACAATTCAAGTAGCGAGAAATTAACAATGGATACAATAATTAGGACAGCACACGATTTGACATTATCTAACAGTTCAAAGCCTATTGTTAATAGCCGCTACGCATAAGAAAAGTTCAAAAGTAAACAAAAAAATTCCCCATCTCCCGCTAAAGGGAACCATGTGTGGATGCGAAGCAGCGGGGAGATAATCAGCTTGAGCGGGGGGGGGACCGTAGAAGAGGAGAGAGAGGGGGAGGGGACGTGCATGCCCTGTGGGGGTGTGGGACGCGGGAGCCGCTCCGTGGAGTAGAGGATTCTTAGAGGAGAGAGGGGGAGAGGACGCGCATGCGCTGTGGGGATGCGGGCGCCGCTCCTTAGAGCAGATGATTCCTAGAGTAGAGGAACGGGGTGAGCGTAGGAGAGCATAGGGGAGGCGCATGCGCTGTGGGGGAGACGCTCCGTAGAGTAGAGGATTCCTAGAGGAGAGAAAGGGGGGTGAGCATAGGAGAGAGAGGCGGAGGGGACGCACTGTGGTGGTGTGGGACGCGGGAAGGAGGGACGGACTAAGCCCCCCTCCAAACACATGCAAGCAAGATTAAGGAATGGGGTCAACCTGGGCCACAGACACCACCTGCCTAGCCATTGCTAAGCAGCCTCTCTGTGCTCTCGGCCATGACTCAAGGAATGGGGTCAACCTGGGCGACAGACACCACCTGCCTAGCCATTGCTAAGCAGCCTCTCTGTGCTCTCGGCCATGACTCAAGGAATGGGGTCAACCTGGGCGACAAACACCACCTGCCTAGCCATTGCTAAGCAGCCTCTCTGTGCTCTCGGCCATGACTCTGATGACTGTGTTAGGGTTGACGGCCTTCATATTACTACAGTGTTCTGGTTCGCATAATGGGTGCTTCCCTACTTCATGAAAGTGGCCGGACGCGGGACGGGGGACGGCGGACGGGGGACGCGGTACGCGGGACGGACACGGGAGCCCCGAGCATAAGATGCTTCGCATCTAAAAATCACAGCATATCCGCGGAGTGAATGATGATGAGTGGGCGAAGCTCCGGAGGTACATCATCAAAGACGTGATGGTGGTTGGTTGCATGTGGTCAAACGATATGCACGTGAGACCATATCGCGAAGCCATGTGTTGTATGGCATCGCGATCTTCATCGTCATCAGCGTCATCGTTATGACGCATAGTGGGTACATTCCATGGTGGTTGGTTGCATGTGGTCAAACGATATGCATGTGAGACCATATCGCGATGCCATGTGTTGTATGGCATCGCGATCGTCATCGTCATCAGTCCGCCGCGGTGGTATAGCGGTTAGGGTGCTCGGCTGCTGACCCGAAGGTCGCGGGTTCGATCCCGGCCGCGGCGGTTGCATTTCGATGGAGGCGAAATGGTAGAGGCCCGTGTACTGTGCGATGTCAGTGCACGTTAAAGAACACCAGATGGTCGAAATTTCCGGAGTCCTCCACTACGGCGTCTCTCATAATCATATCGTGGTTTTGGGACGTTAAACCCCAGATATTATTATTATTATCGTCATCGTCATCAGCGTCATCGTTATGACGCATAGTGGGTACATTCCATGTGGTGTGCCGTGATGGCAGCGTCATCGTCATCACACAGGGAGATACTGCTGGTTACGCAGTATCTCCCTGTGTGCTGGTTACGCAGTTACGATGTGCATGTGAGGCCATATCGCGATGCCATGTGTTGTATTGCATCGCGATCGTCATCGTCATCACGGCACACCCCATGGAATGTGGTGTGCCGTGATGGCAGCGTCATCGTCATCACGCAGGTGGCTACTACAAACGTGGGACGCACGACCCACGGCATAAGGAGCTTCGCCCCTAAAACTTGACACTTGAGCTTGGCTTTCAAGTGCAGAACGCGACAGCGTAACCGGACCGGGTTCGTATCGCCTTCCTGATCGCTAGCCAGGCTCTGCTTTTCGGTCGACTCCTAAAGCGTGCAGCAAAGCAAAAGTGCGGACACGCGCCGGCTCCTCTATCTGTGTAGGCGGCGTGAAAGAGCACGGAAAGCGCGCCCGTGGGTCCTTTGCGCATCTCGCGGGATTTCTGTAAATTCGCTGAAGAACTTCTGAGATGTATCACCAACGCTAAATGGTGTATACAAATAGCTCGCTGTTAGTATGCTAGAAGATGTAAGGCGTGGTAACCGAGCGGCCAAATGAATCGCGCCATGGAGTGTGAGGTCACAGCTTCGAATCCCTGAACCCACTCGAGCCAAGGACTTTTTTTATTATTTCTTTATTTGCATCTACCTCGAATTTTCGCTCACGGACAACGCTGATTTTTCGCTCGCAACCAAAAACCAACGCCGACCTCGCAAATTCTGCGAAACGAGCTCCTTAACGCTGTCGAGTTGAAAGCTGATATATAATAACCTCATAACCTTGATAAGTACTAAGTGCCGAAAAAAGCGATCAGTCCCGCAGAGTACTGGCGAGCCTTCTTGCGTTGGATGGCGCCGTTTTTTCAGAGAGTAGTTCTGCAGGCAATTCACGCGACGGGGCTCATATTTGCTGCTTCAGCGTAGCCGGCATCGCCCACCAGTGGTGCGAAGATTATGGGACGCTCGCAGAACACATCGACGTCCTTAATTGCCTCCATTTTATGCACCTTTTCAACGGAGGTCCCCTGCGTGCGGGCCGTAATCTCTTTTAGGGTGTTGTAAATATGCGTGACCCCTCCAAATACACGCTGCCGGGGCCGAAATTGCAGCTTCTACTTGGCTGTGTGTTCTGGCGCTACTGGGCAACGCAACATCTTCTACGTTCAGCTTCTGTGCCATGCTGAGCTAGACTAGACCGCTTAGCAGACGATGTCTTGCGGTTAAATAACTTTTCAACTCCCAGATTCTCTACCGGAGGAAGTAGGGCCCTCGGGTTAGGAGACTTCGTAGTCTCCTAACTCCGCCCTAAAATATGTTTGCCGAGCTCCTTTTAATCAGAGGTGAGAATGACAGCTCAAGTACCTGCCGTCTCCGTCGTCTAAATAAATATATACGTCCTGCACCTGCGATTTCCTTAAGGCAGTGGAGTGATGTACTTCATTCCCAGCCTAAGCGGCACACAGAATTTCCATCGTGTTAGATAAAAGATACGTTCGTCTCTACCCAAAACGACTCCCCGCTGCCGGTACGGATGCCACAGAACGAAATGCCAGCGGTAAGCCGTCAGAGATGACCCCTCCCCCCCGTCCCCCCATTCGGGCCCTCCGCCAGCGAGGTATAATTCTTTTGTGTTCAAGGACGTCGCCTCCGCAACGGTGTATTGACAATACCGTGTCTATACGTCAGGGGTCTCATACACGCAGCCCGCAGGCCGCATGCGGCCCGCGGACCCCTTGCTAGCGGCCCGCGCCTTCAGACAGAAATGCCTTGCGAGTTTGCTAAATAGCATTCGCAATATTTTCTCGCCTACTGCGTATAACAGCTCTTTGTTCAGGCAAGCTACAGAGACGGGACTGGTCTCAAGCGCTTTGTGCGTGTGCGTGAGGCACCCCATGCGCTCATGATGAGTTGCAACATCACCGGGAAACGAAAACTCCATACTGCAAGTACTGCAGATTGGGCGAGTTCGTGCATTAAAATATCGTATTGGTACAGCGCATCTCAGTTTGAGCGTAAAGAAAAGAGGCAACAGCGAAGAAGGAAACACAGGCAACAGGATAAGCGCAATATTACAATCGGCGTTCCAGATTTTAGTCGTTGTGAAAATCAGTATCCATACGTTTTCCGACACCTGACGTCAAATATTCTTCTGAAATGACCCATGCATGGGATATGGGAAATGCTTTCTTTATTCTTTCAAGTGGCAACGTTTGGTGACATTTTGATTCAAACTCTCTGACCCCCCCCCCCCCCCAACCCCACACCTTCGGAATCCACCTTCTCCACTTGGCTCCCAGCCCTTGTGGGACTAAATTTCGTTACTGCGGCCCGCTAGTCGAGGTTTTCTGGAGGCCCCTTCTATACATCTTAATCCAGAGCGTCCAGCGTGTCAACAATAGTTACTCCTTCGCAGTGACACGGCTAAAATTGCAATACAAGGCACTGCACCTTCTTTTGCAGAATATTTCTGACGGTATGATGCGCTGCACAGCCAGATATAGGACCGCCAGGGGTCAGCAATGTTCACACCGAAGTGTCTTTTCGACTGCGAAAAGCAATTCTAGAAGAAAAATCCAGGATGATTTCCGGCGCACGTAGCTCTTTTGGTCGGCGATACATCACAATACGAAAACATTTCGAGGTGGGGGGGGGGGGGGGCTGGAGCCCCATGAGCCCCCCCCCCCTGGCTACGCCCCTTACTGAAGCGTGCCTGATGGCACGTAGAATTCGCTTGGCAGCATTCCCGAAAGGAAGCACATGGTGGAGCCAATAAGTAATACATAAAATTTTACTCAGCCCCGGCTTTTAGACAATTTCAAAAAACAACCGCCAGGCCTGCGCGGAACGCGCAGCACAGCGAAAGGTGGAAGAGCGGCATTGCTAAAGCCTTTTTTGAAACACTCTTGGTGCAACTAACACAAGCACACTTGCGTTGTACCCACTACACCATAAATCATCATAATCTTTTTGTGAAGGAGGGAAGCGCGCACTATTCCATTAGTATTCGTCATTCTTCGGAGATGCGTAGTAACCGCTACACACCTGTATGGCCTTATGTGCACTTTGTTGGTGCCGCGGCTGACGACAATAAAGAATTATGTCTGAGCCTTTTGTAATGGGTTGGAAGCATTCAATGACCCACTCGTTAAGCAATTCGCATTGTGTGACACCAGATTGTTACTTTAATCTTCTGAAATGCTCTATTACACATGTTAACGCGACTCCTTAACCGACGTGAAGCCTGCATTGGGTCAGTTTGCAAAGGAGTTTCAAGCACACGGGTGGCTCTGTGGTAGAATACTGGACTGCTACGCAGAAGGACAGGGTTCGAAAAGCAATCTATCCCGGTATTTTAGGGGCGAAGCTCCTTAAGGTCGAGGCTTGTACGTCACTGCGCCGGTGTCGCGCGGTGTAGCCACGCTAGTGCGATGACGATGACGCTGCCATCACGGCACAGCACATGCAAGGTAACCATTATACGCCATGACGAAGACGATGACGATGATGACGATGAAGAATAAGCGCGTTCCAGACCACACATTCTCTTTTAGGGGCGAAGCTCCTTAAGGTCGAGCCTTGTACATCACTCCCCCGGTGCAGCCACGCTAGTACTCGCCGCTCCCGCTAGTGGCGCAGCTGTGCTCTCATTTGATTTGCATGGCGGTTCGATACTGCTACTACTGCTATGAACAACGAACAAGACAAGGCGGCATTATCGAGTCGGCAAAATGTGCGGAGGATTCACGGTTTACCACATTTAATCTACGGAGCTTCGCCCACTCATCATCATTCACTTCATGGATATGGCGGCACTTTTTTATTTCTTTCGCTTTTTTCTTGTTTCGCGCAATAGCGGTTACGGACACCGGTGGCAGCGGCGGCGGCGCCGAACTACAGCGCCAAAATCGGCCCTTGTTGTGATCTCATTACAGCTTCCGCTGTAAAAAGAAGCACTTGCAATGTGGTTTATACGTGAATCAATAAAGCAACTAATCCCACAAGAACTTCA
>JALIZH010006328.1:0-17392 GCA_030522465.1 Rhipicephalus appendiculatus | reverse complement strand
TCTGACGCTTGGTGTAAGAAGCTTTAGGAGGGGGGGGGGGGGGGGGGGGCTGGGGAGGATCAATACATCGACTGAGAAGAAAAATTAAGATGGCTCTCACCTTCTAGTCGTCTTAGGCGACTGCATAAGGGACCCTGTGACCTTCCGTTGTTGTCGTCGCGATGAGTTGGCCCCACTGCTTATCTTGACTAATACAGAACCACAGGGAACCCAAAGCTCTGTATTTTGCACACAGAATAGAAGCAGTGTCAATCAGCGTACTGGCTGCTTAAATGAGTGGACCAGTTGTACTCTAGAGTGGAAACCCCAACCACGTCGCTTGACATCGGAACTTTATCGTGCGAAACAATAGCGCCTCGTTTTGCTTACGCGTACAAGCTACAATGTGAGCTTCACATTTGGAAAGCGGCGGTTATTTAGGAGGGGACGTAGGTGAACTGCGTAAACAATGGGAGGTGGGTGTGCAATAAAAGAACCAACATCGTCCAGCAGATGTTGCCGACATCTTATCCCGAAGCTGATGTGAGGGAGACGAGGCATTTTGTGCGACGGCTGCAGGGAAAAGTATACGAGCGTCCGTTAGAGTGAAGGTGCAGCAGTGGGGAGGGGTTGTCGCTATCTGTGCCTGCACTGAAAGAAGTGCTAGTGGCGTCCTGGGCCTTTGATTACGCGAGAGAGCGGTGGCCGTTGCCGGAAGCGGTCGCTCACTCATATCAGCGGACAGGGAGTCGTAATTGGACGTCAAGAAATAAAAACAAATGGGGGGATTTGACGCCGGCGCTCCGCTATGGCAACAGTCGTTACGATCTTCCCATCCCGCCGCTTACGCTCGGCGAAAAAAATGACCCAGCCAGACCGTACGTGGTTCCCATAGCAACAGATGCAAAAAGAACAAACCCTGTATTACAACAGCAGAGGTGGCAGCGGCGAAACGTCGAGCATAGCGTGAGGTGGCCGAAACATGTTGTCCCTGCCGGTGCCTACGAAGGTAATGCCTTACGCTTAGCGGCGCGTCAGATTTGCTTTTTCTGCTGCTTAGATGCATCCGTGGCTTATTCGCCTCCGTCGTCGATGAGTTCCCGCGTTAGGAAGAACGTACACGGAAACAAATTGCCCTAATTGCGGTCACATTGCTGAATTGTTCGCTCGTTGCACGGACGGCACATGCGACGTGTACACAGGCAACCGCTCGGCCTAAGACGGCAATTCCTGAGACTTCTTTCTCCGGGTACCCTTTGTGACTGCCGCTTCCGGAGTTATGTCTACTTCTGTTCTTCTTTTTTTCTTCCTTTCCTTTCCATTTTGCCGTTTCTTTGCAGAGCGCCTATATGGCTGTGATTTCCTTCCTAATAGCTCATTAGGAAAGGGTCGACAGTTCAGCGTAGCAATTTACTTCCCTTAAAGAGGACGTTTACCTCTTTGTGAGCGCTTAGGAGCGGAGGCAATTGTCAGAAGTACCATGGCCTCGCATGCCTCGCCACAATGTCTCTTTGTTGAGCCGTGCTTTCGTTTAAACTGGTGTGTCGGAAACACATGGCTCTGAATGGTTTGTTTCATTTGTACCACCGTTTGCGAGTGACGCGCACCATGACCAACTGTTCTCTAAATATTGAGTATGCTAAACGGCTGCATGGCAAAACATTGGAGATATATCTGTCCCTTTGTCAATCCTATTGACTTGAACTTGTGCTATATAGTGCTGTACAACCTCCACTGGAGCGCCAGCAGCCACATTGCAGCGCTTACATACCGCACGACACTAGGTGACTCATCAAAGGGGACTCGTCAAGTACGGCACCGATGACGGGCAGCCCCACTCCGGCGAAAGACGGGCGTTGTGATGACCTGAGCGCGCGCCGTTTAGCCTTTGCGCCATCTCGCGGGTGTTAGTGAACACGCTTCTGTGTTGCTGAAACACCTGAGACATGTGGATACCACCAACGGTAAATGGTGTATATAAATAGCACGCCCTTACTATGCTCTATGATGCATGCGTTGTGACCGAGTGGTTAGACACCTCCGCCGCGGAGCGAGGAGTCGCAGGTTCGAATCCAAGGTGGCACGCTTCGGATAAATCGTTTTTCTTGCTACTTATTTTTCGTTGTGCGTCGTTGCGTATATATATATACATATATATATATATATATATATATATATATATATATATATATATATATATATATATATATATATAATACGTAGATTATGAAGAGTCTGGCTTCGGTTGCCGTAGAACAAAATAGGAAAAATATATATACGCTTCTAAAAAACTGTTTATTGGTGACGTTTCGATCGGAGACCGATCTTCATCAAGACCCTTTTGTGTGTTAGTAGTGCCTCTCGGCTGGTCGTTAAAGGTTTTATGCGTGCTTCCAAGTTGTGGCACAACCACTGGTTGAGGGCCCTCTGGATTGCCGATGTAGAGCTCGCCGAAGTACGGAAGTTTATCCCTTGCCATTTTTTTCTCCTTGATTTTCAGGATTTCCTCTGTCCTCTTTTTTCTCAAAACGTTCTAGTTCAGCAACTTCTATAGTGGATAGGGAAGTATTAGATCTAGCTTGACGTTCCGCCGCCCTCAGAGACGCGAGCACCCTTTCACAGCGCGCCACAACGAGTTCGGTTAGTTTTAGTGAAGCAGGTTTCAGAATTAGATTACATTGTTGGGTTTCCTCTTCGTCAAAGTCATGCATTGACGACTTAAATGATAGTCGAATGCCCTGAGGGGCGATACCATATCGTAAATAAATTTTGAGGCTTCGCACATGCAGGTCATGGCGTAGACGTTTATCAACAATTTTTCTTAACCTACACAGCAAACGGGTTTGAGCCTTTTTGGGAGTTTTGGGCCCGGCTCTTAACTTGCATCCGAAAGGTACTACGCAAAACCCCCCTACCAAAGGAGGTTTTATGGGGGTACGCAGGGCAAGATGGCGGTGCCTGTTGAAGCGACAGCCGTCCACTTCGAATCTTTCTAGCCATCGGCCTGCATTATTAAACTCATTCATTCCCAAATAATGCTGGTATTTGATTTAGATTTGAGTAATGAGGCTTCGCTAAGCGTATACTGCCGATAAAACAGCTCCGTTTTCGAGATACACAGTCGATTTGCGGTGCAGAAGGCTTAACAAGGTTTGTTTACAAAGTAAACGGAGTCAAAGGAGGGAATTTAGGAGGTAACTTTGGTGTTTTTATTTAACTCATTTCGGGGGCTTGAACGGAGTTCATTGGAAGTTTTTCTGCTTCTTTTGAGAGCTTTTAAAACGCCCCTTTATACGCGGCCCGAGAGAGGGCGAGAAAAAAAAAGGTATTTCAGGCACTATACTAGCGTTTTAGAGACATTTCTTGCAACTATTCATCGCTAGGACATATTACAAAATGGACATTAATGTATTCATGCACAAACATGACATATGCATACAAGCACGCACGACACAGGAATCGAACTCGCGACCACACGCACTGAAAGCAAACATCATACCCATTACACCACAGCGACACCACTATCTTGCGTAGTTTTTCACGGGGGTATATATCTACAAAGCAGCTACTAACCCGTCGGCGACACCTCAAACTTTTGTTCTCGTAGCATCGGCATGTGTTAGCGCTTTCGCAAGGCCAGTACATAAACTCAGGGGCGTCACGAAGGCCAAGGTAAACACCTTCAGCTTCGAACTATTCGGTTCGTCATGTCGTGCCGCTGGAAAAATTGTAAACGTGTGCCTTCTTGAGTACTTCGACATTGTTTCACTCGCCCAAAATTCGTGGATACCAGCGTGACAAAAGGTATCCTCAGATGGCCGAACATATGTGCATTCCATGGGCGTATGATGTGGAGCTATCTTCGTTGTTTCTGCCGCGAGCTGCACGCGTCCCATGGCAGCGGCGTGTTCTGAGCTGCACGAGACCGCCTGTGTTTCCATTGATGGGGTCTGTGCCTTCCGCCGCACGGAAGCCCTCAGAGACAAGGACGAAACACTGAGCAACACATCTTTATCATTTCAAAACTCTGCCGCGACTGACTGTCAGCGGCCCCTAAGCGACAGCCGCGAGTGTGCCTGTGTCGATCGTTCTCCTCATCCACCGGCGCGCTCACAGCTACGACTCCCATAGCATATAAAAGTTACTCACGCAGATGCCCACAAGCGTGCTCAGGGTGCCTCTTCAGGGGGAAGGGGGGGAGGGGACGAAGGCTCGTCGCTGCGCCCACCCTCCCTATTAAGTCAATGCGCGGGGCAGACCCC
This sequence comes from Rhipicephalus appendiculatus, assembly GCA_030522465.1. NCBI lineage: Eukaryota > Metazoa > Arthropoda > Arachnida > Ixodida > Ixodidae > Rhipicephalus > Rhipicephalus appendiculatus. The sequence goes on along the minus strand of JALIZH010006328.1, from coordinate 13,151 downwards.
CCCCCCCCTCCCCGTGTGCCTACATTGTAACGCGCCTACACTAAGTGCATTTATTGCGCGCGTACTCTCTCGAGCCAAACGCAGGCGCATCAGCGCCTTCAGAGTAGCTGAACGATAATCTACATCCACAATTAGCACTTATTCGCAACTCGCACTTTCGCGGGGCACACAGTGATTCTCTAACTCAAATTCAGTATTTAGTTGCTTTCACAGTCGCAGACTACCTCCAATCTTGCTAATTAACCTTTATTGTTAAACATCACACAAATGCATTAAAGCGAATGCATAAGCATGCCTCAATGTCAAGTACAACCACCACAAATTAGCAGTAGGTCTCCCGTTAAATAAAAAAGTTAATGCAGGTCCACTTCGCCCTTGTGAAAGTCCATGTGTATGTGGCACTCCTCTTGCATAGATGATGTAGCAAGAATAAAAAAAATGTAGTATTGCCGTCTTCTTCAACGAAACAGCTGTGATAATAATGATAAGAAAAACAGTGTTCGCAATATTTTATTGGAACCAAAACAGTAGCAGTTCTCATGTCAGTGTAAGCATATGTATATTTCCATCTTCTTGCACAGAACCTACACCCAATACAAAACACTAAGTACGTATGCAGTACAGCCAAAGCACTATATATAATTCACAACAGTAAAGCAACATGAAAGTAGTGTGGCAAATCTCATCATAATGCACACTGACATGTGCACTTCACAGTGCTAGTATGTAAACACAATCCAGAGAAATGGGATCTACAATGAACTTGGTGTCAGCCTGCACATGAAGGCAACTAAGCCAGTACATTAAGGCTAGCATTACTTTTAAGAAATATGCAACCATGCAGGGAGGCATGTTGTAGATTTTAATTGAATTAGTTTGCCATATGGGTATGGCATCAAAACATGTCACACATCATCATACAGTTCTGTTTTCTGCAGAAAAGTCCGAAATAGACCTGTGGTGTTGATTGTAGATCCACTTACCACAATTTGTAAAGGCGTTCAGCCATGCCAGCAAAATGACAACATTGCATTCATATATGGCTGCACATACTTACTCACAAATATCTGAAACTGAACGCAGTTTTTTAGAAATATACTTGGGAATTTGTCGCCATTATCACACAACTGCAATATACCAATACTTGTATTATACATAATTACTACAGCTATGTTTACAGTATTCCCATGCCAGCCACTGTCATCTGCAACCTAAAAAGTTCTTCATCTTTAATTCCTCACTTCATGGCTTGCGCATAATTACCACATTGAAAGTTAATACCACTACCATGGCTGCAAAGTCAACTTGAAATTCGGCAATCACATGCCTAAAATTAAAAATTTCCTACAAGTAGTGGCTGGTGGCTTGGCATATTGGATCCTAGGGCTTGCTATGCCATGTGGTTGAATAGAATTTGACCACGAATCTATAGAGCCTGTAAAGCAGTCAGGAATTGAGTTCAAAGTTAAAGAGTGAAAACAAAACAGCAACACACATAGAAATAGAAATGAAGGGAACAGGACAACGCAGTACTAGCAACTGAAATTTAACGCGTGTATGGCGTTTTTAGTCACGTTCATACTCATTCTGTGAGTGCATGGTTCTTTATTTTTGTAATTTTTTCGCACTAAGTGTGTATATCTTTCTGTGGTTTGCATTACACTTCAGGTCCTCGTTAGTGTAGAGTGAGGCACAGGGGAGTGGTCCCAAAATAGTGTTTTGTACACAAACAAGTGGGTGAGCAACTCTTGCAGCTTTGCCAGAAATGTCTTCCTGAAAATAACGGAAAAGAAGTCCATTAAGCTTTCAATATCCAGAAATATGAATGTCTTTGCAAAGGCTCACACTTGACCATAGCTCGGCGCACTCACTCATGAGTGCACTCAACTCACACTCACTCACACTCATTTGAACGTGGTCAGTTGAGTATGAGTGAGTACTCATGCGTGTGAGTGGATGTGAGTGTGAACATGAGTGAGAACTCATGAGTGTGAGTGGTCGTGAGTGTGAACGTGAGTGAGTACTCATGAGTGTGAGTGGACGTGAGTGTGAACGTGAGTGATTGCGAAGGCTGAAAAAATTGTGGTGAGTGAGTTTGAGTGAGTACTCCCTTAAAGTGCCAACCTATGGAGCTCTGCACACTCACTCATGAGTGCACTCAACTCACACTCACTCACACTCATTTGAATATGGTGAGTTGAGTATGAGTGAGTACTCATGAGTGTGAGTGGACGTGAGTGTGAACGTGAGTGAGTACTCATGAGTGTGAGTGGAGGTGAGTGTGAACGTGAGTGCGTACTCATGAGTGTGAGTGGACGTGAGTGTGAACGTGAGTGAGTGCGAAGGATGAAAAAAATTGTGGTGAGTGAGTTTGAGTGAGTACTCCCTTAAAGTGCCGACCTATGCACTTGACTATACTATTGCAGACCTTTAAACAGAACACGAAACAAATGCAATAGTGAGATGCTGCTAAGTAGTTTCTTGTGAACTTTTCACTTAAAGTACAGAGGGCAAAAAGTACACAACTGTAATGAAATGTGAAACAGCACCAGAAGTGTACTTTTGTCTTGTGTACCATCAGTCGAGTAGTTTTAGCTGTCAGTGAAGTTAGCATTGTAGTGTAAAGGGGTGCAAATTTTAGTATGATTAACCTTGGAGTTAAACGCATTTCAATGGAGGCGTAACTGCTTGAGGCCCACGTACTTAGCTTTAGGTGCATGTTAAAGAGCCCCCAGGCGGTCTATCTTTCCGAAGCCCTCCACTACGGCGCCTCTCATAATCGTGTGGTGGCTTTGGAATGTTACGCACCAACAGTTATTATCACTTACAACACATGAACACTAACTTCTTCATCAACCATAGCTGTTCTGTTGTTCTGTTTAGGACTGAAGATTGGGCGACTTGGTATTGATTCATGGCAAAATGAAACAGTGCACTTGTAATGATGACAATAGAAGACGTGGACAAAGTACCAGCCTGTTTACCTTGTCAGAAATTGTCTCAACAGTCAGAATACTGTGTGCTCATCATAAACACTATGGCAACAAAAAGTAAAACAAAATAACCAGAGGGAAGGAACAAGGTGATTCAACAACGAGGTTCAACAGATTCAACTGACTTATATCAATGTGATTAAATTAGCCTTGCACAAGTGACACATCTCCTAAATTCCATAAATATGCACATGTAACCTTGGCAAGCTCTAGTGCTGATATGTGACTAATGAAGTGACCATACCATAAAATGCATGTGCTTCATCAAACACACTGTAACTAAGCACATGTCTTACACATCATATGGCCATCATAAGGTGTCATTAACATGACTTATTCTTTCTAGCTAAATGTATACAAGCTCATGATGTCAGTGCGCCTTGATATGCAATTTAACTTTTTGTGTTGGAGAAGGACAAAGTGCACAATGCAAAATTGTCGTCAAAAAAGTATTCTTACTTGCTCATAATCTGCGCATGAGAACAGAATAAATAGAAAACAAATCTGGCCTTAATGCATGTGTTACCACATGACAGCGTGATAACAGCTGTCTTTTTTTTTGTTGCTTAAGTGTATACTCCCTGGAAGCACTGCTTCATTCATGCTTTATCGCAAGCAAGGAAATTATGTCGTACAAACATTCAGTTTTAAGGCGCACTCGCTTGAATTGGCTGGCCACGCCAAGCGGTCAGCCAATTCGAAACACGTATCACACATCGTTATTATATGAGCTTAATGGCGTTTCTTTTTTCGCTTTTCATTGCACTTTTGACGCGACGCAATGTGCAGAACAGCACCTACTGCTGCCCAAGCGACAAGGTCGCGCAAACAGAGGGAAACATAAGTATTACGTACCATTTGTGTTCCTGAATGTGCCGCGAACGCGGCGCGCCCATCAGCTGCTGCTCGCTTGAGTCACCTGGCCATTGCCACACCATTGCACACGCAGTGCATGTTGCACTGTCGTCAAACCACACATTTCACGTCCCGCGACGAGAACACAGTAAGGCTGCCGGCACGAAATGTGCGCACATGATCGACGCATAGCAGGGTAGTTGAAAGGCGTCCTTCACAAAACCGACGTTATCCCATGACGGCTTCGCTTCGCTATCACTCACGCACGCCGCTGGGGCCAGCCTGCGGTAACATCCGCTGTCATTTCGGAACTTCTCGCGTTTCTTTCTTTTTGCTTTCTTTTTTCCCCTCCGCGCGCGCATGCGTGCGATGGTTGTCCCGCTCTTATCGCCGCCGTTCGAAGGTCAAAGGCGCTTCGTTCCTTTCAGAGCAGCCGCTTGAGGAGAGTCGCGTTTTTTCTTTCGTTTCTCCGGATCTTATTCCGTGCGTTGAGGCACACCGCCTGTGCCCAATTCGTCATCCAAAAGGGTATACTGACTGTGCATGCGGTGCCGATAGGCCACATCGAGGGTGTACACGCTCCTACTTTTAGTTTAACTTCGATTTGATGGTAAAACAACATAAGCGAAGTAATTCTGTGGTCGAAATGCATCGTGAACCCGAGCCCAGCGGTAGTGTGCATTCCGTACAACAATGTGCATCAGTCGACGAGACGAAGAAATCGTTGATTAGCACGTTCATGAATTTATTAAGCACTTTGAGAAACACTTCTTTCGCCCGCGCAGTTGCATACATGCACGCCAGCACTGAAAGCACTATAGTTTCGGATAAAATAAAGGGAAGATATGCCCGAGAAAGTGAAATAGGAGTTTTCTGTCCTTGAACTCCATTTGACAAAATGGCGTCAGATCGTGAATTTACCTCCTTTCTTCCACCTTTTATCCCCATAATTTCTCAAGGAAGTAAAATTGAGGACGCAGAACTTTATTACACCGATCTTAATACTCCCTAAGGGAGTACGGTCCCAAATGAAGGTAGTATTAAGCCCTTAAAACGCCCCATTCGGCTAGTTTGCGTTTACAGTGTAAGGAAATGGGGTGTCTGTGGTATAGCGCGCGCGTCGTCTGTGGGGGAGGTGGTCAGTGGGTTAGAGCGATCGGATTGTCACAGCCTAGTAGAGCAACAGTATTTCCGGAGATCGTACCTTTTTGAGGAGGGGGCAGAGTCGTGTTCCCTGTGTGCTGGAGGGGAGTCCGATGGCTCGCAGTGCTTTGTGGTCGGTGGCGGGCCTGCTGAAGTGGAGGTGCCGTGCTTGGGTTGAGTTGGCCGCCGTCTAGTGGAGGGTGGCGAAGACCATGATCTTGAATGCCTTGGTTCTCTGTCTCGGGGCCGTTGAGATGGTTTCCTTTCCCCCGGCCGTTGGTGCGGCCGTCTCTGCATTCCGAGATATTGGTGCTGAAGCGGTCGAATTCGAAGACGAGGTCGCCGTGGTCTCGATGCGCACAGGATGGGGTTTTGTTGCCTGTTTCTTCGATGAATGAACAGGTGTTGTGATGGCCTGTGCGGTCCTTTGTGCGGGTGCTTCGCTGCCCTTTGCCCGAGTCCTCGACTTGAGTACCTGTGCGAAAGATGGTTTCGCTGGCGACGGCTGGTTCCCCTTCAACGGTGGGCACGTGGTCCCTCCAGGCTCCCATGTGGTCCCTCCGAGTATGGAGGAGAACACTGTAGATGTTCCACGCAAGCAGAGATACACCAGCGAAACTCGGGTGTAAACCGTCCGCGGCCAGCACCATTTGTGGCGGGAAGTGGTGGATGGCATGGTCGATGAAAAATACGTTCTGGCGGCTTTTGCACAAGTTAGCAAGCCAGAAATTAAATCGATGTGCCTGCCTGTTAAAGTGGTTAACTTGCCTCCAATTTGGATGCCGGAGGCGCGTGTTTACGCCTCGCGGCAGCACCAGGGTAGCAAATACGGTGCCAATGTCTGGCCTTTCGCTCTTAATAGAGTCCAGGAGCGCGGCATACTTCACGATGGCTATGTGGGCATTCGCCCTGGCGAGGTCATTTGTCCCGACGTGAAGAATCAAAAAATGGAGTACCTCGTGGTACAAAGTCCAACAGTCCGGGAATGTCATCGATTTGGGCACCAGGCTGCGAGATGAATGCAGGAGATTCGGGCGTGGATGGGTTGAAGTGGTTGTGCACATGCCTCGTCTGCGAATCCCCCAACACGGCACAAGTCGGAGACTGTTGAGGGAATTTCCAGATTACTTGTTTTCGAGAAGCGTGGACGGCAGCCATTGTACATTAATACGTAGATTATGAAGAGTCTGGCTTCGGTTGCCGTAGAACAAAATAGGAAAAATATATATACGCTTCTAAAAAACTGTTTATTGGTGACGTTTCGATCGGAGACCGATCTTCATCAAGACGATGAAGATCGGTCTCCGATCGAAACGTCACCAATAAACAGTTTTTTAGAAGCGTATATATATTTTTCCTATATATATATATATATATATATATATATATATATATATATATATATATATATATATATATATATATATATATATATATATATATATATATATATATACGGAATGGCACGGCGGCGCCGACTGCGACGGCAAGAACTCGCCGAGAGTGTCCTCATAATTTCTATATCGCAACCATTTAAGCTCAGTGCTTCAAACCAGATGGTCATTCGTTGTTAACATCCATACCTTTTTTTTTATTTCTCGCTTTCTCTCTACTGGTCCATGAGAACACCGGATTAATCCTAGCTTGTGGTTCACTGACTTAAGGCGCCTTCACGCTTGAGAAGCGAAGCGAAGACGAAAACGCCAGAACGCTGTGTGTGTTGTGTGTTTCTTGAATGTGAGCGTGTGTGAATGTGTGAGTGTTTCGAGGTATTACGAAGTTGCGCTAAATTAGTTACAATATGGCGAAGACGACAACGCCAGAACGGCCGGAAAACCACGTCCGCGAGCGTCGAAAACGTTCCCATTCGTTCTGCCCCTCGTACATGCCACCGCCGCCGCCACCACCGCCGCCACTTTCAAAACTCATTCTATTTTGCCGGTTTCCTGATCATTAAATTTCGTACCGAATTCTAATTATGCATGCAAAGCACTGAAAACAAACAGTTTGCATCTTTTCAAAAGTTGTTTCGGGAGACACACCAGCAGAAAGGGCACGTGTGGACACAACGGCAGCGGCGGCGGTGGATTCAGCCGACTGTGCAAAAGCGAGACACGTTGGGGCATGCCGACTCGCTGCTGCTGCACCTTCTTCTGCTTCCAGTGTGCTCGGCAATCGTAATCCAAACCAGGCTCTCAATGAACGCGTCCTTGTCGTGGCCGTGAGCTTTGTCGCGCTGCACGGGTAGTTTGCAATTGCGCCTATTCGAGCCACCGCCGACGCCTTTGCCGCCATGTTGAATTTGCGGCCGGTTGTGTGCATCACGTGGTTTGAGCAAGTGTAGCCAAAGCCGTGAAGCGGAAAGGCGATGCGCTATCGCGCAGCGGAAAAATGGACCGATTTTTTCGAGTCGACCTCGAGGCGTGGTTTTCCGGCGGCTTAGGCGGCGAAGCGAGTGAATTTCCGGTGAGTTTTGCCGCTTTCGCTTCCTTAGAGGTTAAATGTGAACGCGCCCTTACTGTGAGCGTAGCCTGCTACTGTACTCAAAATGTTTCTGTCACTATACTTGGCTGCAGATAGACTTGGCTTTTTACGCAGCCAGATGACACCCGGAGCAACTGGTAGGCACCAGAAATATTTTTATCCAAGCTGGAGGAAAATGTAGAACGTTCCACAGAATTTGTAGAAGCTCGGCACAAGAATTGCCAGTTCTGACAGTGCCGCCAGTAGTTCCACCCCCCAAATACCTACTCGGGCAAAGCGTCCGACCGTTGCGGCTTCTGATATCAGTCGCCGAGAGTTCTCTTCCTGTAAATCACGCTTCAAATGTTCCTATCTTTTTCACCTTTTTTGTACCATTCGACTTTGAAATTGACGCCAACGCAGCCTCTGAAAGTTCTCTGTTTATGGGGTTCTTCATCTGTCCATGCCTTTCACTGTCACCTGGCGACTGTCTTTTCAACATTGTTGTTGTTGTTCTTCAGCTACATGTTCTGCGTCCTTGTTGCTTGAGCTACTGCGAGCGAAGCGGATATACATCAATATACAAGATGATGTGCAACGTTTGGATCACCTCATCTGTTGCCTTATTTCTTCCACGAACAAGAAGAGAGTATACGCCAAGACAGTCCCTAACGATCAGTTTTGTTTTTGTTCCTTTAGATAACGGTAAAAGAAATATCGTTCTCCATTTTCACACACTTTCAAACTTCCTGCCCAAAAACGGAAGGGTTCTCATGCAAAACTCGAGGCGAAGTGCAAAAGAAAGAAAATACCAAGACTGCGAAGCACAGGGGCCACAAAGCCCTCTCACTTGTAATGATCTATGTGCTCCACACGCCTGAACTTTCCGACCTATCTCACTTTCGTAGGTGTTTCCTTGGGCGCGACTTATGGAACGACTTCTGAAGTTTTCATCTACCTGCAAAAGGCGGCCTTTCTACTTTGTAGCCATAGCTTCCGATATATGATCAGTGGATACCAGGCAAGCAGTTACTCAGTGAGCAGTATTAGAGAGAGAGAGAGAGACAGGTTAGGTGAAAGGCAGTGGGTTTAACCAGAAGAAAATTTTCCGGTTTGCTACCCTGCACTGGGGAAGGAGTAAGAGGGGATAGGAAGGTCAGGAGGGAAAAAGAAAAGACGAATGGATAAAAATACTGGGTTGCCACGAGTGAACATTATAAGGCTTATAAAAGCGACAGTTCGTTATGAATATGGTGAGCTCAGAAATGACCTGTGCAAGTTGGCGATGTTTTCAAAAATGAAAATTTTCAAGCGATTCTGTAATCCTTACAGAGATATTACCAAACGTGTAAGCACATACATAATTATTCATCAAAACACAGAGAAAGCCCATGGCCATTTAACAAAGGTTGGTTGCGAATCTAATAATTACTTAAACTCTTTAGGATTGAGTCAAGAACACTGTGTAATGGTGATGATTATTAAAATACATTGGGTACTCAGTTTCATTATGATACGTCATCGTCTGAGTGCGTCATCTCGTGTGCTTGCCGCAATCGTTCAAAATTTCGCCCAGGATTTTACGCGAAAACACTCATTTGTTTAACTTACCGGCCTTTCTTCTCTCTCTCTCTCTCGCTCACTCTCTCTTTCTTGATTCCAGTCGAAGTACCCACAAATGGCTTTCAGGTATCTCAAATAAACTTTTACAAGTACCTGGACATTCTCAATATTAAAAATATAACCTGGAAATGCAAGTTGAATACATTGTTAATAATGCCAATTGCATGCTTGGATTTCTTCATAGTTTCGCCCGCGCGCGCGTATCCTTGGAACTACTTCTGCGCGAGACCTTCCTCCAGTCCAATTTGGAATGTGCATCCTCTACCTGAGACCCCCCACACCAAGTATCTAATCGTGTCTTTAGTGTTTTCGTAGTCCAATATTCGACAAAAACATGTAATGCGAAGGTGATTAATTCACAAAATATATATTTTTGTTTTCTTTGGAACGATGTGGGCACCTGTTTTATTTTGTCAATTTTAATTTAGTAATTTCAAAACCACTCCTCATGGTTCCACCTATTTGGTTACTTGCGCGAGTCGAGTGTAACCAACATTAAAAAAAACATCAACAACAACAACAACAAAACACTTTACACCGATCTGACGTTGCTACTCCACGCCGTCAGTTGTGTAATGCGTATTTCGCGGAAATTTACTGTTTTCACGAAAATCCGAAACACAGGCTTTTTTGTGCCCTCCATTACGTCTCATCGCACAATGACTAGCGTACGAATACAGGCGCGCCATCGCGTCATTCGGAATGTTACTACCAAGCAAAACCAGCAACAGCTGGAATCGCTTGCTTCCGTTCGACCTTTCGTTTGCATACATTGCGCTATTCGAGCTTGCATTTGAACAGCATGTGTTAACAGATGCACCAGCTGTTTCCACTATTTTTTATGGTTGTGTATAGTTTTACGACTGCTCTCGGCAACACCTTACGGCCCTCATAATAACGATATAAATAAAAAAAGTATAATATTCTGTCCTTTCTCCATCACCACCTGTGTGCACGAAAACTCGGCCCGAAGCACGTGCTGCCCAGGAAGAATCGCATTTGCTAACGCGACATCATTCGTATGAAATAAGATCGCGCACGTATTCGAAAAAGTGGCATTAACGCGATATTTCCTTTCTGCCGCTATTTCTGGCGCAAGTGTCTGGAACTGAAACGGAATCTGAGCTGCACGAGTGCGGAAGGAAAAGCGAGTGAATACGAAGCATCATGGAAAGAAAAAAAAATAATGTGCCGACTACGAAACGTTAGCCGTGCTCGAGGAGAATGAAGCGTATCGTTTGCCTAAGGGACGCTGTTTCGTGCGAGAACCCCAATAGCTTCCACATTACGGAAGAGGAGCTAAGTAATACAATGATAGAAACAAGAAACCGAATACGCAAAAAGGGGCAAGCGGCGTAATGGCGCCCTGGATACTCGACACCACACCAGACGATGGCGGAAAAGTGGCTCTCTTTATTTAGTTCAGCCAGGGTGTTGGCTTGTGTTCCGAGCTGGCCAACTATTTTCAAAACGATGAAGATGACTGATTTTATCTCTGTTCCTCATTGGTGGAATGCTATTATTTTATTCTTTCTTTTGTGCACATGCACAGAGGCTACGTCCATGTGTAGGAATAAGGAACACGATAAAAGACGCTGCATAATAGGCTACATCGCACCATCTTCTTCTAACAATACACTCGAAGTTCTATCTCAGTGTTTCGTACGACCATATTTTTAAAAATTATTCCTCAGGTAGAGAGAGAGAGAAAGGTTAAGTGAAAAGCAGGGAGGGTAATCTGAAGAAAATTTTCGGTTTGCTACCCTGTACTGGGGAAGGGGTAAGGGAGAATAGAAAGATAAGGAAGGAAAGAAAGATAAGGCCGCTAATGAGAAAAGCGACATGAACAATTTTAACCACTACATCTAATTTAAAGCTCTCTGTTGCCTTCGGAGTGTTCCATTCATAGCTTTTCGGACACAGGAGATGAATACTTACAGGAACACCAAATATGTGTAAACAAATCGTGAAAACTGAGACACTGCAATGAAGGTGCCCCCCACGTTGTGTTTTGATTTTCGCGCTAGTATAACTTAGCTTGTTGTGTAGTACCAATATTTTCATGAACTATTCATAAAAAAATTCGGCAGATCCCATGTACCCAGGAAATCGATGTTATGCGAAGCATGCGTAGGGAAGGTGACTGCTGTAATTTTTTTATTGAGCGAAATGTTACAAAATGACGCTACACATATGTACAAATGTTGTACGCACAGATAGCCTATATGTTGAACAGTCGCATATGTTTTACATAACCAGTTATTTTACGGTTACGTAACGATGCCAACATCAACATGGGTATTAACAACATCAGAAGCGGTAAGCTGATTTGTAGCGCTTGCGCTCGTGAGGATAGACAGTGCTACATAAATTGACTTCAGTGGATGGTGCTTAACTATAATTGACGTTATCCCGACGTGACGGCTGTATCTTCGGAGTACATATGTTATGTTTATAAAATTGGATAACCAGCACTGCAACCACAATCGACGTTTCACGAACATTAGGGTCTACCCGAAAAGCAGTTCCGAGACCTGCTGAAGCTCTGTTGTAGAAAACTTGATTGCCACGCAGAATTCTTGCGTTCAATTCTTCTTGAGATCCTGACATTTATTCTTTGCATTCGTCGGGTCAACGCTACCGATGTCAGCTTTTTCTTAACGTTCTCGCGGTAAAAGTACCAATGTCTGTTCTCGCCGTTTCTGGGTAGATATAAACTGTCCAGCACCTGTGGCACATACCCGCCCGTGCTATACGGGTATGTGCCACAAGTGTCTTGCGGAAAGGGTTTGACGACGTACGTGACAGGATTGTCGAATTATTCATGTCATGACCAGTGAGTCATATTCGTGAAACCATCTTGCCCTCTCATACTAATTTTGGTTTACCCCAAGTTAAGGGGGTGATCACGAGAGCACCCAGACGTAGGCGGACAGACAGACAGACAGACAGACAGACAGACAGACAGACAGACAGACAGACAGACAGCCAGCCAGACAGACAGACAGACAGACAGACAGACAGACAGACAGACAGACAGACAGACAGACAGACAGACAGACAGACAGACAGACAGACACGCTAAAAGTGCCTGCAGTATGCATAGAAATGCTTCGCATTTAATATTTACACGTTCGGATAAGCGCTCTGATAAGGCAGTCAACACGTACTACCACGTTAACCATATGAACGACGCCATTCACTTTCCAGCTTTTTGTTGCCTGTAAAGCGTACTCCACGCATGGCTTTACGGCAACAGGAGAAGACCACTTAATACCGAATACTTGTAAAGCACAGGAACAGACTCTGCTCACAAACGTGCGTGTGAGAGTACAGAAGTCAGTTTTCTCGAAACGAAGTGCATGGTATGGTGTTACGATGCGAATATCATACGTAGCGTTCGTGAGTGTACTTCTTCTGGTGCGAGCAACGCTTGAATATAGCTTTCCTAGTCATTGGAGTATACATCTAACTTTTATGACATTTTACTTTAAGTTGACAGCCAAGACGGCAACCGCAATGGATGTTTTCTCTACATGACGCCGGCATAGTGTCTTTCTGCAAATCTGTTGGAAGATCTGTCGTGACTCTGTGGTAGAATTGGTGATTGCCAAACAGAACGCGTACGTTCGATCCCTACTCGAAAGCAGAATTTTATTTTTTGCATCCGTCGGAATTTTTCACTCCCGGTCAACGCCATCGACGTCGACAGCGTTTTTTCTGCGACACGGGCTCCTCAATGCTCTCGCATTGAAATATTTAACACAATTCCTGGATTTTCGAAGAAGCAGCGCACAAAAGGGAAACACAAGCGCTATGTGCGTATTTGTTTCCCTTTTGTGCTCTGCTTCTTCGAAAATCATGGCTCACCAACTAGCCCATCAGTACATAATAAACAATTCCTGGATTCGCATACACTGTTACTAATCACCTGTGGCACATATCCGCCTACAAGGGGCCATGTTATGTGGGTATGTGTCACAGGGGACTGGGGGGAAGTGGTTTCATGACATACGCGATAGGGAGACACAACATTTATTAAAAAAAAAGTGGTTCATCGCGGGTGGGGCCCTT
>JALIZH010006327.1:0-30856 GCA_030522465.1 Rhipicephalus appendiculatus | reverse complement strand
AACCGAAACTAGAAGATAATTAAGAGGCTTCGGCATTTTGCTCCCTATTGCCACTTTCTCCGCGCGAAGGACGCTGCGCTTGGTCGCTTTGTCTTAACGTCCGGCGGGCACACAGCAGTCCACCGCAGCGACGAAATAACGTCGGGGAGTGCTCTGGGAAAGTAGGTCCTACGAGAGGAAGGTATTTTGTGTAAAATTCTCGGGATCATTGGAATTAAAAGTAACGAGCAACGTCACACCTCACGTTACCGAAAAAAATGGTTACGTAAGTACGATACCCGTAACAGTTCCGAAATAGTATGCGTCAGTAAGTTACTGAAAAAAGCAACGCGTTACTGGTAACGCCGTTACTTCTAATTCGTTACCGCCAACACTGTGAGCTACTTCAGGTCGGGGCGTACCCTAAACCCGCGCTATTACACAAGATATATCCAGAAATACAGCCAACTAATACATGTTGCTTATGCGCGGATATAGCTAACTTGGAACATATTGCCACGCGCGTTCCTTATTTTCGCGTTTGCTGTATTCGGTTTCCGCCCACAAAGACTGTCAGTAACGCTCGGCGCAGACCACGCCTTAGCATTCGAGAAGCTTCGCGATTATTGTAGATCGTTTTGTTAAGATCGCGCGCAAGACGCGACCACTCGAGATTATTCCAGAGCTTGCGCGATGACCAGTGATAAGGCTAGAATGTTCGACGCGTGATGCATAAAAGCCGGCGCGCTCCAACGATGTTCAGTTCATCGACGGCCGACGCTACGTTCGCCGCTATTAGTGACAGTGCTTATCGCTGTATTCTGACTTTCCGTTTACCGGCCACAAGTTTGGCCTAATAAAGAGTTTCTTCTTTGAAACGCCGACTGTTGCCTTCGTCGACGTCACGACCACGTGACATCTGGTGGAGGTGCTGCTTCGTCCATGCTCCGGACGCTCCCCCGCGAGGCGCTGACCCAAGTCGCGAAGAAGACGACGTAAAGGATAACCCTGTCCGTCGCACCAGCCGCAGGCAGCAGGGACTACAGCCAGAGCACGGGCTTCGCCGGAAAATACCAGCACAACCAAGACTATGACCTCGACCTCAGGCACGATGACAACACCTGCGCAGCCTACACCCCTTCCTGCTTCAGCAGCCCAGAAAGCCGCCGAAATTCCGGGGGTCATCGTGCGAGGACCCGGAGAGCTGGCTCGAAGAATATGACCGGGTTGCCGTCTTCAACCATTGGAGCAATGAAGACAAGCTGAGGCACGCGTACTTCGCCTTAGAAGACGCCGCTAGAACGTGGTTCGAGAACCAAGAGTCGACCCTAACATCATGGGACGTTTTTCGAACCAAATTCCTGGCTATCTTCGCTAGCGTCGTCCGCAAAGAGAGAGCCGAAACTCTGCTTTAAACCCGCGTCCAGCTCCCCAACGAAAGCGCGTCATGCTCTTCACGGAAGAAATGACTAGACTCTTCCGCCACGCCGACCCCGAAATGTCTGAAGACAAGAAAGTTCGGCTGCTCATGCGAGGAGTTAAACAGGAGCTTTTTGCGGGACTGATGCGGAACCCTCCGAACAGTGTTCGCGAATTTGTCTCGGAAGCGACGACAATCTAGAAGACCCTGGATATGCGCAACCGGCAGTACAATCGCCGTTCGACGCCACAGTTCACCGATATCCAAGGGCTCTGCTCCGCCGACCTGCGCGAAACGATCAGAGCGATCGTGCAGGAAGAGCTGCGAAAATTCTTGCCTCCATCGCAGCCTCAAGTGGATTCCATTGCTGACGTCGTGCGCCATGAGATCCACCAATCGCTGGGCGTCCCTCACCAAGCAGAGCCGCATCCACAGGCTATGAGCTACGCTGCTGCTGACCGCCGTCCCGCTACCCCCTCCCCGCCCTCGTCAAGACACCGCGCCGCCGCAGTACCGCCGCATTACCGCCGCCAGGCACCGCCCCCACCACCACCGGCGCCATACCGCCCACCTGCCAGCCAGCGCTACCCTCCGAGGAAGACCGACGTTTGGCGCGCCCCCTGACCACCGCCCGCTATGCTACCACTGCGGTGAAGCCGGGCACACGTACCGCCACTGCCAGTACCGGGAGATGGGACTGCGTGGTTTCGCCGTAAACGCGCCGCGTCCGCAGCCCGGCGAACGACCTCGTGACATCGCCGACTACCTCACAGGAGCACAGTGGACACCCCCGACGACCTTCCCGTTCGCCGTCGCCAGGCCGCTACACCTCACCTCATCGCAGGCAGTACACCAGTCCGGCTCGGGGCCGATCTCCGAGCCCTTACCCGGAAAACTAAGGGCAGCAACCGATGGAGGTGCGGTTGCTGTACGTCGAACTACCGAAGATCCTCCGCCGACGCCGACGACAACGACGCGACGAAACCTGCTGAACACGACGCGAAGCAGACAGAGCCCTCTGCCGACGAAACCTCGCGGACCGAGCTAGACCTGACGACGCAACATCATGGAAGCAGCGCAACAAATCGACGCAGCCGTGATCCGACGCCGCGAGCTAACCGCAACGCAAGGCGACGGACTAGCGACCTCGACGTTCTCATCGACGGTCACAACGTCACCGCTCTCGTCGACACTGGGGCCGACTATTCCGTCGTCAGTGGGCCATTCGCCACCAAGCTGAAGAAAGTAAAGACCGCTTGGAGTGGACCCGAAATCCGGACAGCTGGAGGCCACCTGATAACGCCGATTGGAGTCTGCACGGCGAGAGTCACCATCAATAACCGGACTTATCGTGCGAGCTTTGTAATCCTACAAAACTGCTCCAGGGATGTGATACTTGGAATGGACTTCCTAAGTGACCACGGCGCCGTCATCGACCTGAGGTCTGAGTCGATAACACTGACTTCAGAAAAAGCGTTGCCGCCCCACACGTCGCCGAAGAATCATGCCTTGAATGTAATAGAAGAGCAGGTCACCGTTCCGCCTCTTTCCAGCGCCGTCATTTCCGTCGGCACCCAAATACCCGCTAACCTTGAAGGCGTCGTCGAGGGCGATCAGCACCTGCTTGTGAACCGTCAAATTTGCGTCGCAAGAGGCATCGCTGAATTGCGTGATGGCAAAGCAAACGTACTGCTCACAAACTTCAGCCACGAATATAGGCACCTTAACATTGGTACGACGGTCGCCTACATCGAGAAATTCGTGGACACCAGCAATGCTTTCGCCCTCTCCGATGCTACCGAACCTGCTTCGACGAATCAAGGTCCCGGAATAGATTTCGACGTCAACCCGAGGCTCCCGAAGCACAAGCAAGACCAGCTCAAAAGTCTGCTCCTGCAATTTAAGGGCTGCTTCTCGTCGTCGTCAAGAATTCGACAGACCCCAGTCGCGAAACATCGTATCATAACAGAAGAAAGTGCCCGACCAATCCGTCAGAGCCCGTATCGAGTTTCTACGCGAGAACGAGAAGCCGTAAAGAAACAAGTCGACGAAATGCTTCGCGACGACATCATCCAGCCGTCCAAGAGTCCCTGGGCGTCTCCCGTGGTATTGGTGAAGAAGAAGGACGGAACCCTACGTTTCTGCGTCGACTATCGTCGCCTGAACAAGATCACGAAGGACGTGTATCCCCTCCCACGTATAGACGACGCCTTGGATCGACTCCACAACGCGAAGTACTTTTCCTCGATGGACCTGAAGACAGGCTACTGGCAGATCGAAGTCGACGAGAGAGACCGAGAAAAAGACGGCCTTTATAACACCAGACGGCCTGTTCGAGTTCAAGGTCATGCCGTTCGGTCTTTGCTCGGCCCCCCGCGACCTTCCAACGCGTTATGGATACTGTACTGGCCGGCTTGAAGTGGCAGACTTGCCTTGTGTACTTGGACGACGTCGTTGTGTTTTCCGCAAACTACGACGAACACCTCCGGCGACTTGAAGCTGTACTTCAAGCAATCAAGACCTCCGGACTCACACTCAAGCCAGAAAAGTGCCGCTTCGCGTACGAAGAACTTTTGTTCTTGGGCCACGTGATAAGTAAGTCCGGAGTACGCCCTGATCCGCAGAAGACAACCGCCATCGCTACATTCCCGCCACCCGCCGACAAGAAGGCCGTGCGTCGATTTCTTGGGCTGTGCGCCTATTACCGGCGATTTGTCAAAAACTTCGCCGCATCGCCGAGACACTCACTAACCTCACCAGGGCCGACGTCGAGTTTAAGTGGGAAACGCCGCAGGAGGAAGCATTTCAAGACCTAAAACGACGCCTGCAAACGCCTCCGTTACTTGCGCATTTCGACGACCACGCCGAAACAGAAGTGCACACCGACGCAAGCAGCGTGGGACTCGGCGCCGTCCTTGTGCAGAGGACGGATGGACTGGAAAGGGTTATCAGTTATGCTAGCCGGTCGCTATCCAAGGCAGAGGCCAACTACTCCACAACAGAAAAGGAGTGCCTTGCCATCATCTGGGCTACATCAAAGTTTCGCCCCTACCTTTACGGCAGGCCCTTCAAAGTTGTGAGAGACCACCACGCCTTGTGTTGGCTAGCTAACTTGAAAGACCCTTCGGGTCGCCTCGCACGGTGGAGCCTGAGACTTCAAGAATTCGACATTACCGTCGTTTACAAGTCCGGGAGAAAACACTCCGACGCCGACTGCCTATCTCGTGCCCCCGTCGACCCACCGCCGCAGGACGACCTGGATGATGACTGCTTCCTGGGAACCATAAGTGCCGACGACTTCGCCGAGCGACAGCGAGCGGACCCAGAACTAAGGGGCCTTATGGAGTACCTCGACGGCAAGAGCACCACTGTTCCGAAGGTATTCAAGAGAGGACTGGCGTCGTTCTTCCTGCCAAATGGAGTTCTCCTAAAGAACTTCTCGCCCATTCGAGCCGAACACCTCCTCGTGGTTCCTTCAGCAGTGAGGCCAGAAGTCCTCCTGGCCCTACACGACGACCCGACGGCTGGACACTTCAGTGTTTCCCGCACGCTCGCAAGGATACAACAGAAGTACTACTGGCCACGCCTTGCCGCCGACGTCGCTCGTTACGTCAGGACATGTCGAGACTGTCAGCGACGCAAGACACCGCCGACAAGACCAGCAGGCTTCCTTCAGCCGATCGAACCACCTCACCGCCCGTTCCAGCAAATCGGTATGGACCTACTGGGGCCGTTTCCTACGTCAACTTGCGGGAACAAATGGATCGTCGTAGCTACGGACTACCTCACCCACTACGCCGAAACAAGGGCCCTACCTAGAGGCAGTGCAGCCGAGGTAGCGAAATTCTTCGTTGAAGACATTGTCCTGCGTCATGGCGCCCCAGAGGTCCTCATCACCGACAGAGGTACGGCCTTTACTGCAGAGCTAACTCAGGCCATTTTGAGATACAGCCAAACAAGCCACCGCCGCACCACCGCCTATCACCCACAGACCAACGGCCTCACCGAGCGTCTAAACAAGACCATCGCCGACATGCTGGCCATGTACGTCGACGTCGAGCACAAGACATGGGATGCCATCCTTCCGTTCGTGACCTTCGCATACAACACGGCAGTGCAAGAAACGACGCAGCTGTCGCCGTACAAGTTGGTCTACGGACGGAACCCATCAACGACGCTTGACGCCATGTTACCAAACGTCACTGACGAGGAAAACATCGACGTCACCGCCTACCTACAGCGCGCCGAAGAAGTCCGACAACTCGCCCGCCTACGTATCAAGAATCAGCAGGCGACCGACAGCCGCCGCTACAACCTTCGACGACGCTTCGTGGAATACCACCCCGGCGACCGCGTTTGGGTGTGGACGCCGATACGCCGACGTGGACTTTGTGAAAAACTTCTTCGGCGATACTTCGGGCCATACAAAGTGCTTCGACGTCTAGGCGCTCTGGACTACGAGGTTGTCCCGGACGGCATTACGAACTCTCAACGGCGCCGTGCGCGACCTGAAGTCGTCCATGTCGTACGCCTCAAGCCGTACTACGCGCGTTAGTGAACCTGAGGACTGCACCTATTGCTTTATTATTGTGCTTTCTTGCTTTATTGTTGTAGTTTATTGTTGCATGCATTTTTTCCCCCCGTGTTCCGTTTTAAGCATCGGGACGATGCTTTTTCAGAGGGGGGGCATTGCCACGCGCGTTCCTTATTTTCGCGTTTGCTGTATTCGGTTTCCGCCCACAAAGACTGTCAGTAACGCTCGGCGCAGACCACGCCTTAGCATTCGAGAAGCTTCGCGATTATTGTAGATCGTTTTGTTAAGATCGCGCGCAAGACGCGACCACTCGAGATTATTCCAGAGATTGCGCGATGACCAGTGATAAGGCTAGAATGTTCGACGCGTGATGCATAAAAGCCGGCGCGCTTCAACGATGTTCAGTTCATCGACGGCCGACGCTACGTTCGCCGCTATTAGTGACAGTGCTTATCGCTGTATTCTGACTTTCCGTTTACCGGCCACAAGTTTGGCCTAATAAAGAGTTTCTTCTTTGAAACGCCGACTGTTGCCTTCGTCGACGTCACGACCACGTGACAATATGCTCTGGCGGTGCCCCGCGTTACGCTGTGGTGAAGTCATCACGCCGTCCAAATGGGAGGCTGCTATTACCAGCTTCGGACTAGAACAACCGTTATGGGCAGTCCAACGGGCCCGCGACGCAGCGGAGAGACTTGGTCTTTCTGTTCCGACGTGGCCCGCAACGTGCTAAAGCGCGTTCCGAAGGACCCATTAAAGTTCATTCATCCATCCAACACTGTGAGCCACACCAACGCCTCCTAGGAGGCGTCGACCACACGTGCATGGAGAAAAGAGCTTGACGTACGCAAGAGGATTTCTACGTTATTCATGTTTTGACGTCATGACCAGGCAGCCATATTCGTCAAACCGTCTTACCCTCCCATGCTAATTTTGGTCTACACCAAGTTGGGTCTTTTTCCTCTCCTCCTCCTCCTCCAAGTTAAGCAGGTGATCACGAGACACCCAGACAGGCGCTGCCCAGTCGTAGGCGGCTAGACATATACATGTCCACAGAAACGCTCAAATTGTCTTTGGCTCGCTAAGAAATGCTTTCTCTTTAATAAGGTTCTGAGCTTTCTAATAATAATAATAATATGTGGGGTTTTACGTCCCAAAACCACCATATGATTATGAGGGACGCCGTAGTGGAGGGCTCCGGAAATTTCGACCATCTGGTGTTCTTTAACGTGCACTGACATCGCACAGTACACGGGCCTCTACCATTTCGCCTCCATCGAAATGCGACCGCCGCGGCCGGGATCGAACCCGCGACCTTCGGGTCAGCAGCCGAGCACCCTAGCCACTGATCCACCGAGGCGGACTTCTGAGCTTTCTGTAAGGAAGCAATAGGACAGCCTCTCTTTGTAGGAATGGAAGCTTAGCCTCCATGAAGAATGCTTGAGTTAAAGTAAAACACCTTGAGCTCCTTATGTGGTCGAAACGAAATAGCAGTGTAATAGAAACTCTGCTTCTCGGCTCCATCTGTATTGCATTCCCCGTGGCCGTCACCTGGTAATGTGGCTTCGTGACATTTTTTCCTTAGCTAGCACAGCTTACAACTCTCACGTAGTAAATTACACACCGTGCCATAAACAGACCCTCCTCGAACGGATGCGTATTTGCATGCACCCAGTTGGGGAAGTCAGACGCCCCCCCCCCCCCCCTACGAAAAAAATTTCTGGCTACGCTACTGTATAGCTACTGCATGCACCCATGGTTGTCGGAAGGATTTTCTCGTGGGGGGGGGGGGCAAACGACTGTTGCATTGCGGCTGGGGGGAGGGGTAGAGCACTGGTCTAGCTTGGGTGAGGGCAAGTGCCCCTTTTTTTGCACCCCCCTGCCCATAGGCGTGCGCAGGGTTACCGTTCAGGGGGGGGGGGGCGAAGGTTCTTCGCAGCGCCCCCCCTTCCCTATTAGGGTCAATGTATGGGGCACACTTTGCGCCCCCCCCCCCCCTTAGGTTCTTAGGTGACTAGGGGGGGGCGGCCGCCCCCCTCTGCCCCCCCCTCGTGCGCACGCCTATGCCCCTGCTGACGCCCATGTAACAATGCACCGTTTTCCACTAGTTGACGCTCCCTCGATCGGGGGCTGCTCGGCGATCAGCCGTGTCCGACAGTAGCGTAGCCAGAAATTTTTTTCGGGGGAGGGGGGGGGGGGTTCAACCATTCTTCATGTGTGTTCGTGCGTGCGTGCATATATACGAGAGCAAAACTGAAAAATTTCGGGGGGGGGTTGAACCCCCCCCCCTTGGCTACGCCACTGGTGTCCGATACCGCAATCTGACCTTTCATCGAGGTTACTTGTCACTTCACCTGGCGAAGGTTACACTGTTGTCTGCATGTGAAGCACGACTGTCGTTGCTGCCTGTAGCAACTAAAATGCTGCGCCGCTAACAGGAAACAGGTCGGAGGGAGCATTGGGCAATTGAGAAAGAGAGAAGGAAAGAATGAAAGAAACAAACATAGAAAGAGGGAAAGAAAGAAAGAGGGAAGGAAACAATGAAAGGAAGAAAGAGGGAAAGAAAGAATGAAAGGAAGAAAGAGGGAAGAAAGACCGAAAGATCGAAGGAAAGAAAGAGGGAAAGAAAGAAAGAGGGAAGGAAAGAATGAAAGGAATACAGAAATAGGGAAGGAAACAATGAAAGGAAGAAAGAGGAAAAGAAAGAATGAAAGGAAGAAAGAGGGAAAGAAAGAATGAAAGGAAAAAAAGGGAAAGAAAGAATTAAAGGAAGAAAGAAAGAGGGAAAGAATTAAAGGAAGAAAGGGAAAGAAAGAATTAAAGGAAGAAAGAAAGAGGGAAAGAAATAATGAAATGAAGAAAGAAAGAGGGAAAGAAAGAATGAAAGCAAAAAAAGAAAGAGGGAAGAAAGAATGAAAGGAAGAAAGAGGGAAAGAAAGAATGAAAGGAAGAAAGAGGAAAAGAAAGAGGGAAGGAAAGAATGAAAGGAAGAAAGAGGGAAAGAAACAATGAAAGGAAGAAAGAGGGAAAGAAACAATGAAAGGAAGGCAGAAAGAGGGAAGGAAAGAATGAAAGGAAGAAAGAAAGGGAAAGAAAGAGTGAAAGGAAGGAAGAAAGAGGGAAAGAAAGAATGAAAGGAAGAAACAAAGAGGGAAAGAAAGAATGAAAGCAAAAAGAAAGAGGGAAGGAAAGAATGAAAGGAAGAAAGAAATAGGGAAAGAAATAATGAAAGGAAGAAAGAAAGAGGGAAAGAAATAATGAAAGGAAGAAAGAAAGAGGGAAAGAAAGACAGAAAGATCGAAGGAAAGAAAGAATGAAAGGAAGAAAGAAAGAGGGAAAGAAAGAATGAAAGCAAGAAAGAAAGAGGGAAAGAAAGAATGAAAGGAAGAAAGAGGAAAAGAAAGAAAGAGGGAAGGAAAGAATGAAAGGAAGAAAGAGGGACGGAAAGAATGAAAGGAAGAAAGAAAGAGGGAAGGAAAGAATGAAAGGAAGAAAGAAAAAAAGGAAAGAAAGAATGAAAGGAAGAAAGAAAGAGGGAAGGAAAGAATGAAAGGAATAAAGAAAGAGGGAAGGAAAGAATGAAAGGAATAAAGAAAGAGGGAAGGAAAGAATGAAAGGAAGAAAGAAAGAGGGAAACAAAGAATGAAAGGAAGAAAGAAATAGGGAAACAAAGAATGAAAGGAAGAAAGAAATAGGGAAGGAAAGAATGAAAGGAAGAAAGAAATAGGGAAGGAAAGAATGAAAGGAAGAAAGAAATAGGGAAGGAAAGAATGAAAGGAATAAAGAAAGAGGGAAGGAAAGAATGAAAGGAATAAAGAAAGAGGGAAGGAAAGAATGAAAGGAAGAAAGAAAGAGGGAAACAAAGAATGAAAGGAAGAAAGAAATAGGGAAACAAAGAATGAAAGGAAGAAAGAAAAAAAGGAAAGAAAGAATGAAAGGAAGAAAGAAAGAGGGAAGGAAAGAATGAAAGGAATAAAGAAAGAGGGAAGGAAAGAATGAAAGGAATAAAGAAAGAGGGAAGGAAAGAATGAAATGAAGAAAGAGGGAAAGAAAGAATGAAAGGAAGAAAGAAAGAGGGAAAGAAAGAATGAAAGGAAGAAAGAAAGAGGGAAAGAAAGAATGAAAGGAAGAAAGAAAGAGGGAAAGAAAGACAGAGATCGAAGGAAAGAAAGAATGAAAGGAAGAATGAAAGAAAGAATGAAAGGAAGAAAGAGGGAAAGAAAGAATGAAAGGAATAAAGAAAGAGGGAAGGAAAGAATGAAAGGAAGAAAGAAAGAGGGAAGGAAAGAATGAAAGGAATAAAGAAAGAGGGAAGGAAAGAATGAAAGGAATAAAGAAAGAGGGAAGGAAAGAATGAAATGAAGAAAGAGGGAAAGAAAGAATGAAAGGAAGAAAGAAAGAGGGAAAGAAAGAATGAAAGGAAGAAAGAAAGAAGGAAGGAAAGAATGAAAGGAAGAAAGAAAGAGGGAAAGAAAGAATGAAAGGAATAAAGAAAGAGGGAAGGAAAGAATGAAAGGAAGAAAGAAAGAGGGAAGGAAAGAATGAAAGGAAGAAACAAAGAGGGAAGGAAAGAATGAAAGGAAGCAAGAAATAGGGAAAGAAAGAATGAAAGGAAGAAAGAGGGAAGGAAAGAATGAAAGGAAGAAAGAAAGGGAAAGAAAGACAGAAAGATCGAAGGAAAGAAAGAATGAAAGGAAGAATGAAAGGAAGAAAGAAAGAGGGAAAGAAAGAATGAAAGGAAGAAAGAAAGAGGGAAAGAAAGAATGAAAGGAAGAAAGAAAGAGGGAAAAAAAAGAAAGAAGGAAGGAAAGAATGAAAGGAAGAAAGAAAGAGGGAAAGAAAGACAGAGATCGAAGGAAAGAAAGAATGAAAGGAAGAATGAAAGAAAGAATGAAAGGAAGAAAGAAAGAGGGAAAGAAAGAATGAAAGGAATAAAGAAAGAGGGAAAGAAAGAATGAAAGGAAGAAAGAAAGAAGGAAAGAAAGAATGAAAGGAAGAAAGAAAGGGAAAGAAAGACAGAAAGATCGAAGGAAAGAAAGAATGAAAGGAAGAATGAAAGGAAGAAAGAAAGGAAGAAAGAAAGAGGGAAAGAAAGACAGAGATCGAAGGAAAGAAAGAATGAAAGGAAGAATGAAAGAAAGAATGAAAGGAAGAAAGAGGGAAAGAAAGAATGAAAGGAATAAAGAAAGAGGGAAGGAAAGAATGAAAGGAAGAAAGAAAGAGGGAAGGAAAGAATGAAAGGAAGAAAGAAAGGGAAAGAAAGACAGAAAGATCGAAGGAAAGAAAGAACGAAAGGAAGAATGAAAGGAAGAAAGAAAGAGGGAAAGAAAGAATGAAAGGAAGAAAGAAAGAGGGAAAGAAAGAATGAAAGGAAGAAAGAAAGAGGGAAGGAAAGAATGAAAGGAAGAAAGAAAAAAAGGAAAGAAAGAATGAAAGGAAGAAAGAAAGAGGGAAAGAAAGAATGAAAGGAATAAAGAAAGAGGGAAGGAAAGAATGAAAGGAATAAAGAAAGAGGGAAGGAAAGAATGAAAGGAAGAAAGAAATAGGGAAACAAAGAATGAAAGGAAGAAAGAAATAGGGAAGGAAAGAATGAAAGGAAGAAAGAGGGAAAGAAAGAATGAAAGCAAGAAAGAGGGAAAGAAAGAATGAAAGGAAGAAAGAAAGAGGGAAACAAAGAATGAAAGGAAGAAAGAAATAGGGAAGGAAAGAATGAAAGGAAGAAAGAGGGAAAGAAAGAATGAAAGGAAGAAAGAGGAAAAGAAAGAGGGAAGGAAAGAATGAAAGGAAGAAAGAGGGAAAGAAACAATGAAAGGAAGAAAGAGGGAAAGAAACAATGAAAGGAAGAAAGAAAGAGGGAAGGAAAGAATGAAAGGAAGAAAGAAAGGGAAAGAAAGAGTGAAAGGAAGGAAGAAAGAGGGAAAGAAAGAATGAAAGGAAGAAACAAAGAGGGAAAGAAAGAATGAAAGCAAAAAGAAAGAGGGAAGGAAAGAATGAAAGGAAGAAAGAAATAGGGAAAGAAATAATGAAAGGAAGAAAGAAAGAGGGAAAGAAATAATGAAAGGAAGAAAGAAAGAGGGAAAGAAAGACAGAAAGATCGAAGGAAAGAAAGAATGAAAGGAAGAAAGAAAGAGGGAAAGAAAGAATGAAAGCAAGAAAGAAAGAGGGAAAGAAAGAATGAAAGGAAGAAAGAGGAAAAGAAAGAAAGAGGGAAGGAAAGAATGAAAGGAAGAAAGAGGGACGGAAAGAATGAAAGGAAGAAAGAAAGAGGGAAGGAAAGAATGAAAGGAAGAAAGAAAAAAAGGAAAGAAAGAATGAAAGGAAGAAAGAAAGAGGGAAGGAAAGAATGAAAGGAATAAAGAAAGAGGGAAGGAAAGAATGAAAGGAATAAAGAAAGAGGGAAGGAAAGAATGAAAGGAAGAAAGAAAGAGGGAAACAAAGAATGAAAGGAAGAAAGAAATAGGGAAACAAAGAATAAAGGAAGAAAGAAATAGGGAAGGAAAGAATGAAAGGAAGAAAGAAATAGGGAAGGAAAGAATGAAAGGAAGAAAGAAATAGGGAAGGAAAGAATGAAAGGAATAAAGAAAGAGGGAAGGAAAGAATGAAAGGAATAAAGAAAGAGGGAAGGAAAGAATGAAAGGAAGAAAGAAAGAGGGAAACAAAGAATGAAAGGAAGAAAGAAATAGGGAAACAAAGAATGAAAGGAAGAAAGAAAAAAAGGAAAGAAAGAATGAAAGGAAGAAAGAAAGAGGGAAGGAAAGAATGAAAGGAATAAAGAAAGAGGGAAGGAAAGAATGAAAGGAATAAAGAAAGAGGGAAGGAAAGAATGAAATGAAGAAAGAGGGAAAGAAAGAATGAAAGGAAGAAAGAAAGAGGGAAAGAAAGAATGAAAGGAAGAAAGAAAGAGGGAAAGAAAGAATGAAAGGAAGAAAGAAAGAGGGAAAGAAAGACAGAGATCGAAGGAAAGAAAGAATGAAAGGAAGAATGAAAGAAAGAATGAAAGGAAGAAAGAGGGAAAGAAAGAATGAAAGGAATAAAGAAAGAGGGAAGGAAAGAATGAAAGGAAGAAAGAAAGAGGGAAGGAAAGAATGAAAGGAATAAAGAAAGAGGGAAGGAAAGAATGAAAGGAATAAAGAAAGAGGGAAGGAAAGAATGAAATGAAGAAAGAGGGAAAGAAAGAATGAAAGGAAGAAAGAAAGAGGGAAAGAAAGAATGAAAGGAAGAAAGAAAGAAGGAAGGAAAGAATGAAAGGAAGAAAGAAAGAGGGAAAGAAAGAATGAAAGGAATAAAGAAAGAGGGAAGGAAAGAATGAAAGGAAGAAAGAAAGAGGGAAGGAAAGAATGAAAGGAAGAAACAAAGAGGGAAGGAAAGAATGAAAGGAAGCAAGAAATAGGGAAAGAAAGAATGAAAGGAAGAAAGAGGGAAGGAAAGAATGAAAGGAAGAAAGAAAGGGAAAGAAAGACAGAAAGATCGAAGGAAAGAAAGAATGAAAGGAAGAATGAAAGGAAGAAAGAAAGAGGGAAAGAAAGAATGAAAGGAAGAAAGAAAGAGGGAAAGAAAGAATGAAAGGAAGAAAGAAAGAGGGAAAAAAAAGAAAGAAGGAAGGAAAGAATGAAAGGAAGAAAGAAAGAGGGAAAGAAAGACAGAGATCGAAGGAAAGAAAGAATGAAAGGAAGAATGAAAGAAAGAATGAAAGGAAGAAAGAAAGAGGGAAAGAAAGAATGAAAGGAATAAAGAAAGAGGGAAAGAAAGAATGAAAGGAAGAAAGAAAGAAGGAAAGAAAGAATGAAAGGAAGAAAGAAAGGGAAAGAAAGACAGAAAGATCGAAGGAAAGAAAGAATGAAAGGAAGAATGAAAGGAAGAAAGAAAGGAAGAAAGAAAGAGGGAAAGAAAGACAGAGATCGAAGGAAAGAAAGAATGAAAGGAAGAATGAAAGAAAGAATGAAAGGAAGAAAGAGGGAAAGAAAGAATGAAAGGAATAAAGAAAGAGGGAAGGAAAGAATGAAAGGAAGAAAGAAAGAGGGAAGGAAAGAATGAAAGGAAGAAAGAAAGGGAAAGAAAGACAGAAAGATCGAAGGAAAGAAAGAACGAAAGGAAGAATGAAAGGAAGAAAGAAAGAGGGGAAAGAAAGAATGAAAGGAAGAAAGAAAGAGGGAAAGAAAGAATGAAAGGAAGAAAGAAAGAGGGAAGGAAAGAATGAAAGGAAGAAAGAAAAAAAGGAAAGAAAGAATGAAAGGAAGAAAGAAAGAGGGAAAGAAAGAATGAAAGGAATAAAGAAAGAGGGAAGGAAAGAATGAAAGGAATAAAGAAAGAGGGAAGGAAAGAATGAAAGGAAGAAAGAAATAGGGAAACAAAGAATGAAAGGAAGAAAGAAATAGGGAAGGAAAGAATGAAAGGAAGAAAGAGGGAAAGAAAGAATGAAAGCAAGAAAGAGGGAAAGAAAGAATGAAAGGAAGAAAGAAAGAGGGAAACAAAGAATGAAAGGAAGAAAGAAATAGGGAAGGAAAGAATGAAAGGAAGAAAGAGGGAAAGAAAGAATGAAAGCAAGAAAGAGGGAAGGAAAGAATGAAAGGAAGAAAGAAAGAGGGAAACAAAGAATGAAAGGAAGAAAGAAATAGGGAAACAAAGAATGAAAGGAAGAAAGAAAGAGGGAAGGAAAGAATGAAAGGAAGAAAGAGGGAAAGAAAGAATGAAAGCAAGAAAGAGGGAAAGAAAGAATGAAAGGAAGAAAGAGGAAAAGCAAGAAAGAGGGAAGGAAAGAATGAAAGGAAGAAAGAAAGAGGGAAAGAAAGAATGAAAGGAAGAAAGAAATAGGGAAAGAAAGAATGGAAGGAAGAAAGAAAGAGGGAAAGAAAGAAAGAGGGAAGGAAAGAATGAAAGGAAGAAAGAAAGAGGGAAAGAAAGACAGAAAGATCGAAGGAAAGAAAGAATGAAAGGAAGAATGAAAGAAAGAATGAAAGGAAGAAAGAGGGAAAGAAAGAATGAAAGGAAGAAAGAATGAAAGGAAGAAAGAGGGAAAGAAAGAAAGAGTGAAAGAAAGAATGAAAGGAAGAAAGAAAGAGGGAAAGAAAGAATGAAAGGAAGAAAGAAAGAGGGAAAGAAAGAATGAAATGAAGGAAGAAAGAGGGAAAGAAAGACAGAAAAAGGGAAGGAAAGAATGAAAGGAAGAAAGAAAGAGGGAAAGAAGGACAGAAAGATCGAAGGAAAGAAAGAATGAAAGGAAGAAAGAAAGAGGGAAAGAAAGAATGAAAGGAAGAAAGAGGGATAGAATGAAAGGAAGAAAGAAAGAGGGAAAGAAAGAATGAAAGGAAGAAAGAAAGAGGTAAGGAAAGAATGAAAGGAAGAAAGAGGGAAGGAAAGAATGAAAGGAAGAGAGAAAGAGGGAAGAAAGACAGAAAGATAGAAGGAAAGAAAGAATGAAAGGAAGAAAGAGGGAAAGAAAGAGGGAAAGAAAGAATGAAAGGAAGAAAGAATGAAAGGAAGAAAGAGGGAAAGAAAGAAAGAGTGAAAGAAAGAATGAAAGGAAGAAAGAAAGAGGGAAAGAAAGAAAGAGGGAAGGAAAGAATGAAAGGAAGAAAGAAAGAGGGAAAGAAAGACAGAAAGATCGAAGGAAAGAAAGAATGAAAGGAAGAAAGAGGGAAAGAAAGAAAGAGTGAAAGAAAGAATGAAAGGAAGAAAGAAAGAGGGAAAGAAAGAATGAAAGGAAGAAAGAAAGAGGGAAAGAAAGAAAGAAGGAAGGAAAGAATGAAAGGAAGAAAGAAAGAGGGAAAGAAAGACAGAAAGATCGAAGGAAAGAAAGAATGAAAGGAAGAATGAAAGGAAGAAAGAAAGAGGGAAAGAAAGAATGAAAGGAAGAAAGAAAGAGGGAAAGAAAGAATGAAAGGAAGAAAGAAAGAGGGAAAAAAAAAGAAAGAAGGAAGGAAAGAATGAAAGGAAGAAAGAAAGGGAAAGAAAGACAGAAAGATCGAAGGAAAGAAAGAATGAAAGGAAAAAAAGAATGAAAGAATGAAAGGAAGAAAGAGGGAAAGAAAGAATGAAAGCAAGAAAGAGGGAAAGAAAGAATGAAAGGAAGAAAGAGGAAAAGCAAGAAAGAGGGAAGGAAAGAATGAAAGGAAGAAAGAAAGAGGGAAGGAAAGAATGAAAGGAAGAAAGAAAGAGGGAAGGAAACAATGAAAGGAAGAAAGAAAGAGGGAAGGAAAGAATGAAAGGAAGAAAGAGGGAAAGAAAGAATGAAAGCAAGAAAGAGGGAAAGAAAGAATGAAAGGAAGAAAGAGGAAAAGCAAGAAAGAGGGAAGGAAAGAATGAAAGGAAGAAAGAAAGAGGGAAAGAAAGAATGAAAGGAAGAAAGAAATAGGGAAAGAAAGAATGGAAGGAAGAAAGAAAGAGGGAAAGAAAGAAAGAGGGAAGGAAAGAATGAAAGGAAGAAAGAAAGAGGGAAAGAAAGACAGAAAGATCGAAGGAAAGAAAGAATGAAAGGAAGAAAGAGGGAAAGAAAGAGGGAAAGAAAGAATGAAAGGAAGAAAGAATGAAAGGAAGAAAGAGGGAAAGAAAGAAAGAGTGAAAGAAAGAATGAAAGGAAGAAAGAAAGAGGGAAAGAAAGAATGAAAGGAAGAAAGAAAGAGGGAAAGAAAGAATGAAAGGAAGGAAGAAAGAGGGAAAGAAAGACAGAAACAGGGAAGGAAAGAATGAAAGGAAGAAAGAAAGAGGGAAAGAAGGACAGAAAGATCGAAGGAAAGAAAGAATGAAAGGAAGAAAGAAAGAGGGAAAGAAAGAATGAAAGGAAGAAAGAGGGATAGAATGAAAGGAAGAAAGAAAGAGGGAAAGAAAGAATGAAAGGAAGAAAGAAAGAGGTAAGGAAAGAATGAAAGGAACCCAGGCAGCACGCCGGCATTGGACCGATCTCGGCCCAATGTCGGCTAACGTCGGCGGCAATATTGGCCCCATGTCGGCAAATCACGCTCGCGCTACTTTCACCCACATCGGTCCGATGTCGGCTAGCCGGCGTTGGGCCGATGAGGGCTAGCCGGCGTTGGGCCGATGAGGGCTAGCCGGCGTTGGGCCGACGAAGGCTAGCCGGCGTTGGGCAGATGAGGGCTTGCCGGCGTTGGGCCGATGAGGGCTTGCCGGCGTTCGGCCGATGACGGCTGGCCAGCGTCGGTCCGAGACCGGCCTGCCGTTATTCAGCAGATGATGGCAAGCCGTCATTGGGCCTATGTGTAAGCTGGCCGATGCTGGCGTGGTGTCGGCCTCGCCGACTTCGGGAAGCCGCCGGTGCGACGGTTAGCACCTCGTTATTATGGTAATTTACCGTGCGGTGAGTAAGGCAATATACTGTGCCGTTGTAGTCTGCACGTAGCCAGTTTAGATGGGGACACCGGCGGTGGTTGCTCGATGCCTACAGTAGCTTGATTAAAAAGGCTGATACGCGTGTTATAAAGTGAAACGGCTGCGTGGCGACCATGCATAGTTCGGTATTCCTGTGATTACTGTATTGTAAGTCAGCAGTGCAAAAAAAAAACCTATTCGCAGCACAACGGCATTCATCGACTACCGTTGACGCCGTATTCGGTAAATACTTCGTAAGCAGAACGACCCATTTGGGGTCTTAGCATAGCATTGAGACCCAGAATTCCATTGAACCGTGCAAAGCTGAGAAGAAAAGCCAATATTGTCTCCAACACACCTAAAAGGATGAAAGTCCTGCTGCATCAATTACGCATGCGTCTAGGTAATGAAAGAGCAACACATTTGCAAAGTGATAAACAGACATTTATTCACACATATGAACACACGCCAGCAGTTCCGGAATAATGATGCCATAAAGGAACACCTAAACATCTATAGATACCGTATCCAACATCTAAAACGATCCCAGAGCCACCGTATTCCTAATGAAAAACACGAAAATATGATCGAGAATGGGGTCAGGCGAAGAGTTATAATGTTATTCAAGGCACATTCAGAATAAATATTTAAAAACATAGAACGGGAAAAAAATATGATTAAGAATTAACGAAGAATATCATAGCTACTTGTGTTTTGTGGACGACATCGCGCTTTGCGGCAATGACGGTGACGAATCACGAAAGAAAAAATACTGGTGATGTAAACGAAAGAAGCCGGATTAAAGATGTACCCGAAGAAAACAAACATCATGTTAGGCGGCCCGGCGAGAAAGGGAGATTACGGGTGGCAAACAGACTAGAAGTGCATGTATAAGGCTAGTTACTAACAGAGGACCCCCCCCCCCCCCCCACCCGATGTTTATCAAATTCACCGAAAAGTAAGGTTGGGTTGGTTCGCAAACGTTAGTCCATCGTAACACATGACTGAAAATTAAATTACCCCTATCCTTTAAGTGGAAATCACCATTCTTTCACTCATAACTTATGGGACAGAAACATGAATAAACTACAGCACGCGACCTGAAAAACGTCGCGAGTGGTGCCGCAAGGTTCCATATACTGTACATCTAAACAAGGTAGACACACACGCACGCATTCCTTATCTCAATGTAAGAATGTAACGGAAAAGAAGCATGCATGAATACCTTTCACGCATGGCTCTTTGGATCGGTAAGAACACGAGCGAATAAAAGGCATGGTCAATAGCGAAAGCACAATAAAGAGAAAAGTCTGTCTGGACAGACGTAAGAGCAGTCAAGACGTGTCCTTAAATGAAGCGAGCGAGTCCGATGTGGAAGCACGTAGCCACTGGCTGCTAGCTGCGGTGATCTTTGCCGAAAACGGCGCTGGAATCTTGCCGCGTATCCGTCTCGCACACGTTTTTGACTTTCCTCCGCACATGTCCACACACAGACACTTCTTGAAGAATTCTGCTGGCCTGGGACGAAAGCCTTCTCTCGCTACAACTTATCCTTCCATCGAGCTGGCTACCCTTCCCTGCCTGGTCAAGCAAGTTTCGCGACAATGGTGGTGGTGGTTGTGGTTCGAAGAAGGAAAAGGCGCCTAATTTCTGCAGCCCGGTCGGGAGCACGGCGCAGCGCCTATGCGACAATGACACGCCGAACGACAGGAGTAAAGGCGGGGGGGGGGGAGGGGGAGAGGGGTAGAGCTGGAAGAAGACGAAAAAAATGCTGACTCTCCCTTCTTAGGAGCACGGCTCAGCCTCCGACAGTAGTGTGCGCCCCCTCCCTCCCTCCCCCTCCCCGTGTCCTCTCCCCCTCCACAGCATGTCGTCTCTGGGCTACGTGGATTTTTCAATGCATCGCTTGTTCCAAGTGTCGCTACCTGAAATTTTTCCGTGACCATGTTGTAACCGCATTTTTTATCGTATTTCCCGTGCAATAACAGTAACATTAATGAAATCCAAAGTTTGACTGAATCCCGTTTGGTCGGGAGGAGATTGCAAAAGAAGAAGAAACGCCGACCACAATAAAATCAATTTAAAACAAATTAAACGAGACGTTTCGGCTCCCACACGGGAGCCTTGTTCACAGTGAAGTTCGAAAAAAAAAAATCTCTCCCTTCTTAGGAGCATCTATTTTTTTTTTTTGAACTTCACGTGAACAAGGCCCCGTGTGGGAGCCGAAACGTCTCGTTTTGTTTTAAATTGTTTTATTGTGGCCGGCGTTTCTTCTTCTTTTGCAATAGTAACATTAAATGCGACTGTTTCTAAACACACGTGGGAAGCAATCGTTGAACGAGATTTTTACTGCAAAAATGATAGGTATGGGACAAAAAAGACGGCGATGAAGTGAAAACACGAACTGGCTAACACGTGTCAAACACGTGTTTTATGTTCGTTAACGATTGTTTGTCTTGGTGGGCTAGTTGATTTGGAAGGTTTTTTACCGAAAAAACGTGTCTACACTTCTTCCCGGTCTTTCTTGTGCCATACCTATTTTTCTCAAGTAATGAACAACGAGCTCAGCAACACTCCTTGTTGAGCTTTTACTACTTTCACAAGGCAAAATTATGTGACATCACTGAAGCAAATGCGTTTGTTACGCTTGACCACAACATGCGCGTGTGTAAATACGTGCACACCCACAGACAAGAAACTATTCGTGCAGTTTATAAGCACTCACACCATGCGGTCAGCGGATGAAAGGATGTAAAGGATATAGCGCTAGAAATATGATGTAAGGCACGGTTTATGCACGGATTTAGTATTCACATAAAACTTCTTCCGCTAAATGTATTCCTGCTGGAATGATTGGGCGAATCCTGATGCTGGATATATCAGTAAGGTCTACCGAACATTGGCAAAAACATTTATGAAAGAGTTGGACTTTGAATGTAAGTTCAGTTTTTGTAGCGTTGAACAGCTCGTCAACGAAATGGCCATCTAATGTGAGTCAGTCTGAAGGCCGCTTTTTGGGTAGAAAAGCCACAGTGCCAGTGATACCTGTTAGTTAATGTCCTTGCAGAAACTAACAAGAGGATGCAAGCTATTTACTCGGCGTTACTTCACGCCCCGAATAGTACATGCGGCATTAGCACGATACAATGCATGCATGCACTTTCTTATTTTTGCTAGTACACCAATCCATGTAGCAGCTTAGGCGAGTAATATTCAAGCGCTTAATGCTCTATGGCATTACAAGCTTGTGTTCGACGTCGACGTACAGTAGATTGCCAACATGTCAGCGACGGTATTATTTAGCCGCTCGGTGAGGCCATTCGTTGCGGTTGTCCGCCGGTGACTTGTATGTCAAGATGGTTTGCGTTATTTCCGCCGTAAAATCCGTACGTGTCAGTGACGACGACTTCTGTAGCGCCGCGACGCAGGAGGACGTTCTCAACAGGGCAATATATAACTGTCTGAAGGAAGACAAGAAGGTATTCCAGCTTCGTCGATGAAAGCTAGCCAACAATTGACTCAGCCAACATTACTTTAAGAGCGGCAACAACACGGGAAAAAAGGCCCAATTCTGCCTGCGAAAGCCTTCAGCTGCCGATATCAGTTGAAGCATCTGATACACGGCAGAATGACGGCAAGCTCGGCCCAATGTTGCCGGTGAAAGCCATCGGCTAAGCCGATATCGGTGGAAGTACGGCGGGACGCCGGCAAACTCGGCCCAATGTTGCCGGTGAAAGCCATCGGCTAAGCCAATATCGGTGGAAGTACGGCGGGACGCCGGCAAACTCGGCCCAATGTTGCCGGTGAAAGCCATCGGCTAAGCCGATATCGGTGGAAATACGGCGGGACGCCGGCAAACTCGGCCCAGTGTTGCCGGTGAAAGCCATCGGCTAAGCCGGTATCGGTGGAAGTACGGCGGAACGCCGGCAAACTCGGCCCAATGTTGCCGGTGAAAGCCATCGGCTAAGCCGATATCGGTGGAAGTACGGCGGGACGCCGGCAAACTCGGCCCAATGTTGCCGGTGAAAGCCATCGGCTAAGCCGATATCGGCGGAAGTACGGCGGGAGGCCGGCAAACTCGGCCCAATGTTGCCGGTGAAAGCCCAACATCGGCTGAAGGACGGCAAAATCGGCCCAATGTTGCCGGCGAAAGTCAACGGCTCCGCCCATATTGGCTCCATGCCGGCAACGACGGACCGTGGTTGGGCCGCCCACAGCCGCCTTAAAACCAATATCGGCCCGACGTTGTGTGCTGCCTGGGGAAGAAAGAGGGAAGGAAAGAATGAAAGGAAGAAAGAAAGAGGGAAGAAAGACAGAAAGATAGAAGGAAAGAAAGAATGAAAGGAAGAAAGAGGGAAGGAAAGAATGAAAGGAATAAAGAAAGAGGGAAGGAAAGAATGAAAGGAAGAAAGAAAGAGGGAAAGAAAGAATGAAAGGAAGAAAGAAAGAGGGAAAGAAAGAATGGAAGGAAGAAAGAAAGAGGGAAAGAAAGAAAGAGGGAAGGAAAGAATGAAAGGAAGAAAGAAAGAGGGAAAGAAAGACAGAAAGATCGAAGGAAAGAAAGAATGAAAGGAAGAAAGAGGGAAAGAAAGAGGGAAAGAAAGAATGAAAGGAAGAAAGAATGAAAGGAAGAAAGAGGGAAAGAAAGAAAGAGTGAAAGAAAGAATGAAAGGAAGAAAGAAAGAGGGAAAGAAAGAATGAAAGGAAGAAAGAAAGAGGGAAAGAAAGAATGAAAGGAAGGAAGAAAGAGGGAAAGAAAGACAGAAAGAGGGAAGGAAAGAATGAAAGGAAGAAAGAAAGAGGGAAAGAAAGACAGAAAGATCGAAGGAAAGAAAGAATGAAAGGAAGAAAGAAAGAGGGAAAGAAAGAATGAAAGGAAGAAAGAGGGATAGAATGAAAGGAAGAAAGAAAGAGGGAAAGAAAGAATGAAAGGAAGAAAGAAAGAGGTAAGGAAAGAATGAAAGGAAGAAAGAGGGAAGGAAAGAATGAAAGGAAGAAAGAAAGAGGGGAAGAAAGACAGAAAGATAGAAGGAAAGAAAGAATGAAAGGAAGAAAGAAAGAGGGAAAGAAAGAATGAAAGGAAGAAAGAGGGATAGAATGAAAGGAACAAAGAAAGAGGGGAAAGAAAGAATGAAAGGAAGAAAGAAAGAGGGAAGGAAAGAATGAAACATAGCTCGGCACACTCACTCATGAGTGCATTCAACTCACACTCACTCACACTCATTTGAACGTGGTGAGTTGAGTATGAGTGAGTACTCATGCGTGCGAGTGGACGTGAGTATGAACGTGAGTGAGAACTCATGAGTGTGAGTGGACGTGAGTGTGAACGTGAGTGAGTACTCATGAGTGTGAGTGGACCTGAGTGTGAACGTGAGTGAGTGCGAAGGCTGAAAAAAATTGTGGTGAGTGAGTTTGAGTGAGTACTCCCTTAAAGTGCCGACCTATGGAATGAAAGGAAGAAAGAAAGAGGGGAAAGACAGAAAGATCGAAGGAAAGAAAGAATGAAAGGAAGAAAGAAAGAATGAAAGAAAGAATGAAAGGAAGAAAGAAAGAGGGAAAGAAAGAATGAAAGGAAGAAAGAAAGAAAGAGGGAAAGAAAGAATGAAAGGAAGAAAGAAAGAGGGGAAAAAAAATTACACCATCTCCCGCTAAAGGGAACCATGTGTAGATGTGAAGCAGCGGGCGCTAACGCTTACACTGGCGGCGGCGTTGACGCTGGCGCTCATCGCAGCGTTGCGCAGGAGAGAAAAACTGGGGAGGCGCAAAGCAGGCAGTGATGGAGCAGTTTTTTTCTACTAGAACATGCCATTCGCTGCTAATGGGCAATGAGAGACAGAAGACTCCGACTGGACACAGAGACCCGCACTCCGCTTTTAGTTAACGCGCACGCGGCGAATTTTTATTGTTCAACAACGCACAGGAGAAATCTCCCACCGGCACCACCTTGGAGGTCAAGATCCATTGCTATATATACGGGATGGCCAGCGAACGGTTGTGCAGAGCGAGCAGTCGGTTTTTTCAACCAAGAAACTCGCTAGCAGACGCTGCCTGCGTCGGCGTCGCGAGGCGAGAGAGGGAGGAGCGTAGGAGAGGAGAGAGAGGGGGTGACACGCATGCGCAGTGGGAGTGTGAACGCCGTGGGCAGGGATGCGTAGAGGAGAGAGGGGGGGAGCGTAGGAGAGGAGAGAGAGGGGGGACGCGCATGCGCAGGGGGAGTTAGACGCCGCGGGCAGGGATGGAGAGAGGGGGGGAGTGTAAGAGGGGAGAGAGGAAGGGAGGCGCATGCGCAGTGAGGGGGGTGGTTGCCGTGGGGAGGGATGCCTAGAGGAGAGAGAGGGGGAGAGGAGGTTTTTTATTTTTATTTTTTCTTTAACTGTTTGCGCATGCGCAGTAAGGGTGGGCACGCGGCACACCACCACCACCACCACCACCACCACCGGATTAAGCTTCGCCATAAGATGCTTCACATCTAATAATGAAAGGAAGAAAGAAAGAGGGAAGGAAAGAATGAAAGGAAGAAAGAAAGAGGGAAGAAAGACAGAAAGATAGAAGGAAAGAAAGAATGAAAGGAAGAAAGAATGAAAGGAAGAAAGAAATAGGGAAAGAAAGAATGAAAGGAAGAAAGAAAGAGGGAAAGAAAGAATGAAAGGAAGAATGAAAGAAAGAATGAAAGGAAGAAAGAAAGAGGGAAAGAAAGAATGAAAGGAAGAAAGAAAGAGGGAAAGAAAGAATGAAATGAAGAAAGAAATAGGGAAAGAAAGAATGAAAGGAAGAAAGAGGGAAAGAAAGAATGAAATGAAGAAAGAAAGAGGGAAAGAAAGAATGAAAGGAAGAAAGAAAGAGGGAAGAAAGACAGAAAGATAGAAGGAAAGAAAGAATGAAAGGAAGAAAGAATGAAAGGAAGAAAGAGGGAAAGAAAGAATGAAAAGGAAGAAAGAAAGAGGAAAGAAAGAATGAAAGGAAGAAAGAAAGAGGGAAAGAAAGAATGAAAGGAAGAAAGAAAGAGGGAAAGAAAGAATGAAAGGAAGAAAGAAAGAATGAAAGGAAGAAAGAAAGAGGGAAAGAAAGAAAGAAGGAAGGAAAGAATGAAAGGAGGAAAGAAAGAGGGAAAGAAAGACAGAAAGATCGAAGGAAAGAAAGAATGAAAGGAAGAATGAAAGGAAGAAAGAAAGAGGGGAAAGAAAGAATGAAAGGAAGAAAGAAATAGGGAAAGAAAGAATGAAAGGAAGAAAGAAAGAGGGAAAGAAAGAAAGAAGGAAGGAAAGAATGAAAGGAAGAAAGAAAGAGGGAAAGAAAGACAGAGATCGAAGGAAAGAAAGAATGAAAGGAAGAATGAAAGAAAGAATGAAAGGAAGAAAGAAAGAGGGAAAGAAAGAATGAAAGGAAGAAAGAGGGAAGGAAAGAATGAAAGGAAGAAAGAAAGAGGGAAAGAAATGAAAGGAAGAAAGAAAGAATGAAAGGAAGAAAGAAAGAGGGAAAGAAAGAATGAAAGGAAGAATGAAAGAAAGAATGAAAGGAAGAAAGAAAGAGGGAAAGAAAGAATGAAAGGAAGAAAGAAAAAGGGAAAGAAAGAATGAAAGGAAGAAAGAAAAAGGGAAAGAAAGAATCAAAGGAAGAAAGAAAGAGGGAAAGAAAGAATGAAAGGAAGAAAGAAAGAGGGAAAGAAAGAATGAAAGGAAGAAAGAAAGAATGAAAGGAAGAAAGAAAGAGGGAAAGAAAGAAAGAAAGAAAGAAGGAAGGAAAGAATGAAAGGAGGAAAGAAAGAGGGAAAGAAAGACAGAAAGATCGAAGGAAAGAAAGAATGAAAGGAAGAATGAAAGGAAGAAAGAAAGAGGGAAAGAAAGAATGAAAGGAAGAAAGAAAGAGGGAAAGAAAGAATGAAAGGAAGAAAGAAAGAGGGAAAGAAAGAAAGAAGGAAGGAAAGAATGAAAGGAAGAAAGAAAGAGGGAAAGAAAGACAGAGATCGAAGGAAAGAAAGAATGAAAGGAAGAATGAAAGAAAGAATGAAAGGAAGAAAGAAAGAGGGAAAGAAAGAATGAAAGGAAGAAAGAGGGAAGGAAAGAATGAAAAGGAAGAAAGAAAGAGGGAAAGAAAGAATGAAAGGAAGAAAGAAAGAGGGAAAGAAAAGACAAAGATCGAAGGAAAGAAAGAATGAAAGGAAGAATGAAAGAAAGAATGAAAGGAAGAAAGAATGAGGGAAAGAAAGAATGAAAGGAAGAAAGAAAGAGGGAAAGAAAGAATGAAAGGAAGAAAGAAAGAGGGAAAGAAAGAATGAAAGGAAGAAAGAAAGAGGGAAAGAAAGAAAGAAGGAAGGAAAGAATGAAAGGAAGAAAGAGGGAAAGAAAGACAGAGATCGAAGGAAAGAAAGAATGAAAGGAAGAATGAAAGAAAGAATGAAAGGAAGAAAGAAAGAGGGAAAGAAAGAATGAAAGGAAGAAAGAGGGAAGGAAAGAATGAAAGGAAGAAAGAAAGAGGGAAAGAAAGACAGAGATCGAAGGAAAGAAAGAATGAAAGGAAGAATGAAAGAAAGAATGAAAGGAAGAAAGAAAGAGGGAAAGAAAGAATGAAAGGAAGAAAGAGGGAAGGAAAGAATGAAAGGAGGAAAGAAAGAGGGAAAGAAAGACAGAAAGATCGAAGGAAAGAAAGAATGAAAGGAAGAATGAAAGGAAGAAAGAAAGAGGGAAAGAAAGAAAGAAGGAAGGAAAGAATGAAAGGAAGAAAGAAAGAGGGAAAGAAAGACAGAGATCGAAGGAAAGAAAGAATGAAAGGAAGAATGAAAGGAAGAAAGAAAGAGGGAAAGAAAGAAAGAAGGAAGGAAAGAATGAAAGGAAAGAAAGAAAGAGGGAAAAGAAAGACAGAGATCGAAGGAAAGAAAGAATGAAAGGAAGAATGAAAGGAAGAAAGAAAGAGGGAAAGAAAGAAAGAAGGAAGGAAAGAATGAAAGGAAGAAAGAAAGAGGGAAAGAAAGACAGAGATCGAAGGAAAGAAAGAATGAAAGGAAGAATGAAAGAAAGAATGAAAGGAAGAAAGAAAGAGGGAAAGAAAGAATGAAAGGAAGAAAGAGGGAAAGAAAGAACAGAAAGGAAGAAAGAAAGAGGGAAAGAAAGAATGAAAGGAAGAAAGAAAGAGGGAAAGAAATGAAAGGAAGAAAGAAAGAGGGAAAGAAAGAACGAAAGGAAGAAAGAAAGAGGGAAAGAAAGAATGAAAGGAAGAAAGAAAGAGGGAAAGAAAGAATGAAAGGAAGAAAGAAAGAGGGAAAGAAATGAAAGGAAGAAAGAAAGAGGGAAAGAAAGAACGAAAGGAAGAAAGAAAGAGGGAAAGAAAGAATGAAAGGAAGAAAGAAAGAGGGAAAGAAAGAAAGAAGGAAGGAAAGAATGAAAGGAAGAAAGAAAGAGGGAAAGAAAGACAAAGATCGAAGGAAAGAAAGAATGAAAGGAAGAATGAAAGAAAGAATGAAAGGAAGAAAAGAAAGAGGGAAAGAAAGAATGAAAGGAAGAAAGAAAGAGGAAAGAAAGAATGAAAGGAAGAAAGAGGGAAAGAAAGAATGAAAGGAAGAAAGAAAGAGGGAAAGAAAGAATGAAAGGAAGAAAGAGGGAAAGAAAGAAAGAAGGAAGGAAAGTATGAAATGAAGAAAGAAAGAGGGAAAGAAAGACAGAAAGATCGAAGGAAAGAAAGAATGAAAGGAAGAATGAAAGAAAGAATGAAAGGAAGAAAGAAAGGAAGAAAGAAAGAGGGAAAGAAAGAATGAAATGAAGAAAGAAATAGGGAAAGAAAGAATAAAAGGAAGAAAGAAAGAGGGGAAAGAAATGAAAGGAAGGAAGAAAGAGGGAAAGAAAGAACGAAAGTAAGAAAGAAATCGGGAAAGAAAGAATGAAATGAAAGAAATAGGGAAAGAAAGAATGAAAGGAAGAAGAGGGAAAGAAATGAAAGGAAGAAAGAAAGAGGAAAGAAAGAATGAAAGGAAGAAAGAAAGAGGGAAAGAAAGAAAGAGGGAAGGAAATAATGAAAGGAAGAAAGAAAGAGGGAAGGAAAGAATGAAAGGAAGAAAGAAAGAGGGAAAGAAAGAAGACAGAAAGATCGAAGGAAAGAAAGAATGAACGGAAGAAAGAATGAAAGAAAGAAAAAGAAAGAAGGAAATAATGAATGAAAAAAAGAAAGAAAGAAGGAAATAAAGTATGAAAGAAAGAAAGAAATGAAAGGCAGACCACTGTGGGAAGCACGGCTTCATCCAACAGAGGGTGAAACTTGCCCCCGCTCCCAGTGTTGCCAGGTTTGGCTATATATGCCAAATTGGGCTACAGAAAAAATTTTCGGCGTCGACTTAGGCGAGTTGGCTATGTGGCTATTTTTGGGCTATTGAAAATCGGCGACTTGGCTTTGTTTGGGCTATAGACTATTTTCCGTAAGACATGTGGGCGCCGCCATCTTGGGCTGTTAAGCCGATATTTTCTTGTTTTTGAATATCGCGACGCGAATTAATAAGGCCATGAAACATCATATGCACTAACCTAACCATTTTCATGAGTATGCGTCGACCGTAACACTGTTCGTTTAGCTGTTGAAGATACAAACACAAAGGTTAACAGCCCCAATATGGCGGCACTCAAACCCATCCGTAAAATACTCTATAAGTGGCGCTGTTATGATCAACGCTCCAGAGGTGACTCTCTAGAGCATAAAGAAATATCTAAATGCCCATTCACATTTGGCTTTCAAATTAGCTGAAAGCGGCGAAATTCACCAGAAGTCCGCAAGTTTCGTCGCCGAAAAAAGCTGTGCGATGAGCACCGAATCGGTCTATGACCATTTTCGCCAGGCAACGGCGGGACGCCTTTCCGCTTCTCCGGAAGCTGTACTTTGTCTACACTCGCATATGAACCACCTGATTTCAGGCCGTAATTTCAGACTGGAAGCCAAGGAGTTGCATGTGTATTTGTATAGGTACAAGCGGGCCTTCTTTTATTGAAGTCTTCTGCAATATAGCCGATTCCCTGCTCTTGTTTTTAATGAGATTACAGGCACAACGCAGGTAGTGGCGCAGTGGCGTAGCCAAGGGGGTGGTTGCGGGGGTTCAAACCCCCCAACATTTTTCAATTTCGCTTGCGTATATATACACGCACACATACCAACGCACACACGAACATACATAAAGTATGGTTGAACCCCCCCCCCCCCCCCGGAAAAAAAATTTCTGGCTACACCCTGTAGTGGTGTATGCTATAGAACCTACAGATGCTCGAGCGCATACGCTGCAACAAGCAATGAGTCATGCACCTGGCAGTGGCCATGAGCTCACGCGCTTCCCCCAATATCCGATTTTGGCGCCTGTGCCCACCACTCGTGTTTTGCGTGACATCTGCGTTGCCTGGAGCAAGTTTACCCAAAATAATTTAATTCTTTACCTGCCACGTTACCCACCTTTATGGGCTACTGTTTATGGTGCTCGACTGCTGACCGAAGGTCGCGGGATCGAATGCCGGCCAAAGCGCCCGCATTCTCATGGAGGCAAAAAATGCTGCTTAATTCAGGTGAACGTTTAGGAACCTGCAGGTGGTCGGGATCTACGAAGCCGTCCGCTACGGCATTTCTCATAATCATTTTGGTCGTCTTGGAAAGTAAAACCTCGACTATTATTAATATCTATCACTCCCGCTGCTCTATTCTGCACTGCCGCAACAATACATTATAGATCTACAAGTGTGCTCTTTTTCTTTTCATTTGGCGGCGATAAACTGAATTCGAGCATGAGCTCAATATTCACAAGGAAGGCGACAAAGGCTCGTGGCTACGATCATAAAATTTGTCTAGGAAAGCCAGAAAAATAATCATTGGCCCTCTTTTTGCTTCATTTGTAAAATACTACACAGTTGGTGATAACTGATTCTGTAAACGCCTCTCATCGGATAGTCACCTTCGAAAATCAAGGGACTCGTTAGACGCAGCTTGCAGAATTTAGTTTTCGCGTTTTTTTTTCAGGTTAACGTGCGGTGATTAAGGAATCGCCTGAATATCAGTATTTTGACGTTCTTGAACACAAGCTGTTTGATACACTATACAGGTCGCACAAAAAGGGATTGTGGTAGTCGAGTGTGAAAAATGTAAGTCCAAAAAAATATTTCAAATAAGAATGGCTATATTTGGCTGCAAATATTTTCGCTCTTTTTTGTCTTTGGCTACATTTGGGCTACAGTTTCTCTGGCTTTTTTGGCTACGCCACCTCGTCTGACCTGGCAACACTGCCCGCTCCCCGAGTGGGGAACCCTGCGCACGCCTATGCATTCGCATACGAGAATTAAATCAAAGTCAATCCTAACAGGACGTGGCCCAGCAAAGTTGCGATACAACG
Organism: Rhipicephalus appendiculatus; assembly: GCA_030522465.1. NCBI lineage: Eukaryota > Metazoa > Arthropoda > Arachnida > Ixodida > Ixodidae > Rhipicephalus > Rhipicephalus appendiculatus. Next base: position 1,255 of record JALIZH010006327.1, on the reverse strand, counting down.
GGAGATGTGCGACGGAACCGCAGCTTCATCGGTGAAGCGAACCTGCGGAGATGATGCTTCGCCAGGAGGATTGCTCTACATAGGCCACTCGCGGCACCGTTCGCAAAAAAAAGAGCCCTGCCGTAGGTAGCTCACCGCGGGTCAGTGAATTCGCTTATTAGGGAGTTTTCGAATAGCGTACGCAAAGCTTTGCGTTTGCCGCAACTGCGCATGCGTCATACGCTAACCTCTTGCGGGCCCCCGTTAAGTGACGGTTGGGCGACCGCAAAGCTTTGCGTTTGCGTTTGCCGCAACTGCGCGTGCGTCATACGCTAACCTCTTGCGGGCCCCCGTTAAGTGACGGAAATAGCGGGCGACCGCAAGGACCGCAAAGCTTTGCGTACGCTATTCGAAAACTCCCTATTAACTTCGACCACGTTCAGCGGTTACTTTGTCTCGATAAACAGTGAATGGGTAATGCAGGGGCGTAGCCAGAAATTTTTTTCGGGGGGGGGGGGGGCACCACCTTGATTTCGGGAGGGGCACCTCCTTGAAATGGTCATTTTTCGCTCTGTATGCCATGGCGAAAAAAATTTCAGGGGGGGGGCACGTGCCCGGTGTGCCACCCCCTGGCTACGCCACTGGGGTAATGCACTCCAAGTGTTAGAGCGAGCCGATACCCATCGCTATCTTCATGCGCACTAAAGTGAAGGGCAGTACCGACATAATTACCTACCTACAAATTCATTTCCCCTTAACACTGCACTAAGTACGTCATCAAAACCCCAAAGTACTTATTCGTCCTTAATTTTTTGTTAACTATATCTACTGGGCGTGTACGGAGCGTGCCTTGCTCAGCCCGCCCAAGCTGGTTTCGCGCGCGCGAACATAAACTGCCATGCAGTTGCTACTCACCCATCTTGAGTACAACAAGGTGTGGTTCCTCGGCCACGCTATTTCCCTCGGCTTCGACGACATGCCCCGGCTGAACACGGCAGCGTAAAAATCTTGCAGCACCAAAGCAAAAATACCGCCTTTTCTTTATCGCGTTTACGTAGCGGCCATTTTAGGCGATGACCAATGTTGCCAGCGTGGAAAAGTGCAACGGTCATGGATGTCGCCCGTTATCGCGCCCACTATCGATAGCGGAGGCGTAGTACATTCGAAAAATGCACAGTATATTCCGCACAAAGGGTTTTTGCAAGATTCTCTTGTCTTGAAGAGGGGAGAGTACCAAATCATGGGGGCCCAAGTGAACAGGTACGTATTAATATTT
>JALIZH010006326.1:0-46518 GCA_030522465.1 Rhipicephalus appendiculatus | reverse complement strand
CGCGTGGTTGAGTTGTCTAACGCAGCGCGCTACGGAGTGAGGGCTCGCTGGTTTCGAATCCCCGCTCGGGTGCGTTGAACTGTTTTCTTCTGATACATTATTCTTTCTGTCTTTATATATATATATATATATATATATATATATATATATATATATATATATATATATATATATATATATATATATATATATATATATATCCAGCACAAGACGGCGACCGTGGATGGCAACGAGAAAAATCCGCCGTGCGAGTCCATATGATTGCTATTGCAAGTAAAAGAAAACTGAAAAGACACACTAAATGCCGCTTCTGACACGAGCTGGAAGCCGTATTCCCGCCCGAGCCCCACTTACCGTATTTGACTCCGCAGATCGCATTGGTCACACGGTAGTACGATGCTTTTTGCAGGCAAGTTCAAGGGGCCTTTATTGATCCGTTACAAGCCTGTTTTTTTACTACGGCCGAAGGATGGCAACAACGCAGATCTGAACTCAGAAACATTCAGAGCACCACCTATCCGCTATATCCTTTGAATTACGGTTTTCGCCTAGAATAAGACATTCACCTACTACTAGTCGGATATGATACACCACCAATGCCGTATCAACCAAATGTGACGTAGTTTGTCTGTGGGTCACTGATAGTGTAGCATTTGTTTTGTTGTACTAATGATTGTTTGGCTGGGTTGTTATATTTTTCTGAGCTGAAGGTAAAGCTGCTGGTCTGTCATAAGCAAGTGTTGGTACTCATCTAAACTATTCTTCCTATTCTGTTACCATATTAGCCTTGTTTTGCTTCCTATCATAGAATGACAACGCTAGATTTCCCACAACTTGAAGTATAGCCTCGTGCACGAATGGGTACTTCGTGAACCAACTAGTCAACAATTAATAATTGAACGCTGTAACTCTTCATTCGAGCTCTGGTTGTGCAGACCCTTTGTAAACAGATGTCGATTCTCACACATATGTCTCTACAAATCCTGTTAGTGGGCCTAGCGATATAATGAACCGGTCTGTGAACGGAGGTGTTAAAAGTTTGTCATGCATCAAACACCAATTGTCAAATTTAATACGATGGTGTTCACACTTCTTGCAGCGTTTTAGTGGCCAACGGCTTTCGATGGCAATGTGACTAAAGGAACTACAGCCTCCTTCATGCGTTCGCCTAGGAATACTCGAAGGGGAAAGTCAACCGCTGTGACTATTCTGCCCCTCATTTGACATCGTACTCATAACGTACACTATTTAGTTTCAGTAATTTCGGCATGGCTATAATTATTTGAACTAATTAATTACATGGCTAACACATTACCTTTGTCATGTTCTAATTACATTTCAGCATTTACCTTTGCGAAATTACATGTCACTAACTTTGTACTCCACCTGCTTTGATTATCATCATATGTACGCCTAGACATGCTTTCACTCTCACTTGTGTGGTTCTCGCTCGTCCTGGTTATCACGTGATCTTGTTTACATCACTTCTCCCACGCCGGTTTTTTATTCAAGGCCATATTTGCATGAGACGAAGAGGCTTTCGCCCAAATCCGTTTCGATGTTCAGAATTTCTGGTTTCGGTTCACTTAAGTCACTACACCAAGAAGTCAGTGATCTGAAATTCGCATCTTCATTTTTTTTAAACCTGCACTTCAAATATTGCCTCGATTTTTTGAGAAAATGGTGTTATATAACAGCAATAGTATATTTTTGCTGACGGTAGCCGACGGCTTTTTGGAAAGCACATTACACATGGAAAGCCTGAGAATTAAAATGTCATCGTAAATTGCACAGGCTTTCATAAAGAGCTCTAAAATATCGCCTACGCGACTTTGTTTAAAAGTGACGCTTTAAAATGTAATGTCAAATGCTGAAAGCGATAGCAATATTTCAAGCATTCATGAGCTAGAAAAGTCATCGCAGATCGGAAAGCTTTCATTACGACCAAACCCACACCGCAAAACGGTGGAGCTCATTTGAATACAGAAAACACAATTAGGAAATTAAAAATAACACGAAAAGAAACGAACAGCTCCCAGGATAAGTTCCTATCGGGAAGAAGAAGTGTTGTATGTTTGTGTGTGCTCAGAAGAAAACGTTCCCAGGTCTGGTAAAATATTCGAAGTAAAGGAGACGCGCGAGTGGATTGATTTATTGACATGCCAGCCTGAGGTTGGCGTTTCTCTGGTGAAGGCTGCCCCCTGGTAGAAACTTCAATACCTTGTTTTACTTCTTTTCGATCCATCTAAAATGAACGTTACAAGACGTATTGATCGATGAGTGCGTCATACTTTAGACACTGCAACAGAAAAATAAAGCCAATTAAGGAAAGCTCAGGGGGTGCTACTTCAACTTTTTACTCAAGCTTAGTAAATAATGAATGATCAGATGTGATAGTGGACGAACAAGAAGTGGCCGCCGGTGCCACGGGGGGCCAATGAAAAATTAGGGAAAAAGCTACTTCGCATAGACAGTTGGTGACTGAAATAACTGATCATTGGCCACGGATCAGTTGCAAACCCGCTTCTTTTCAGTTATTGCTCGGTTAACTTACCCTTCACCTACTCTGCAAACATTTTGCTTCGCACTTTCGTGCGTACTTGTGAATGGGAGTGTTAGACAACGTCACCACTCATGTACAAAGCGCTGGGTGCTGAACTGCTTGTTAACCGCTTGCATAACGCGGCTTCCGAACTAACACAGAATGCGACTGACCAATTAGCTCTCGTACGCTACCTGAAGGTGGCAAAATTAGTAAGCAACCCATTATTTGACAAATGATGTAGCTTTAGTCCTGGCTTAAATACCTAGTAATGCCATATTCGGGAATAAATCTAAACTAGAGAGAAATTCATGGACAGATGAAGGCTTGAAGTGTCGAAAGATCGCCATACAAATAATGTCGCTGCAGCCAACATGTCATCGTCAGGGCAACAGCCCTGACATAAGCATAATGAAGAACGGTTTGTTCATTGATCTGGTGTGTGGGCACGGGTGGTGCTTAAGCAATGTCTATTATGACTTGCACGCGCGCGCGTGTGTGTGTGTGTGTGTGTGTGTGTGTGTGTGTGTGTGTGTGTGTGTGTGCCGTCATTTGTATTAGAACTTAGTCTACGTAGTGCTATCGCAAAATTTAAAATCTCCTTTTATTCATAACCACCGGTACCTCTCTCAAGCACGTTACTATTTAACAGTTGTCAATGCAAAGGTTGGTTTAACAAAAACAATTCATAGTTTCACCGCAAAGGTGAAGCAATGAATGCAATAGCAACAAATTGTAATGTTACACGAAGTGAGAATGGCAGCTAACTCTTCTGGATCCGGTCTCATGCAACTCTACAAAACGCTGGTTTAAGAGAATACGGCCGCTCCAGGAACACTGTTCGCGTTGAGAGCGCAGCACGTAGAAGGGTATGCGAGCCGCCCGCAGACGGCTGCCGATACAGCGAGATAACGCGCGCACCAGCAATGGCCGCAGCTTAGCTCCAGGGACCCCTCCCCCCCCCCCCCCCCCCCCGCTCGCGTATTTTCACGCTCATTAAGGGGTATTCACACGAGGGACAAAACCTCGGGGGATAAAGGTGGGGCTTATAGTGACATGAGCTCACGAGGAGAATTCCCCCCAAGAGTACCTCCGCACACACGGACGGGGCGAATAGAGGCGGAAACCAGTGTTACCCGACTGCACTGGTGGCTTTTACCGCCCGTTTCACCAGCTGCTCACGACGAAACCAAGAGCGCGCTGCCACTCTCTGCCAGAACAAGTGCGACAATGTGGCCAAACACTTGCGCGAAATTCCGTCATATCCCACACCGCGGAGAGGATAGTTTGACCTGTCGGGGAAAAGGTCCCCGTCTCCTCCGAGGAGGCGCGGGGAGGTCGCGCGCACTCGCTAATCCGTGACGTCGTTGCCACGTGATCCGCAATCCCCGCGCCTCGCCCGAGGATTTATCCTCCGTGTGAACCCCCCTTTAAATACGGCAGGGGCGTTTCCTCTCTGCTGAGCATTCGACGGCCGCTCTAAGAAGCGGAGTGACCTTATCGCATGCGCCTCGGAGCGAAGGAGTTGGGCCGGCCCGTTTGATCTCCGCCTCAGCCGTGTTCGTCGCTCCCGCTCGCGCGCTATTACTCCCGGGTAGAACGTATGATGCGCTGAGGTTTCTTATCAATTTGGACTTTATGCGCGACATGACGGCGACGGCGACGTCAAAAACCCTTCGAGACTGTCCATATAAATGAAAAGTATGCACCAACATCGTTTCTTTTGAGGGCAGAGCTTGAAGATAAGCGAGAAAGGTAAAGTCGCATAAGCAAACCCGTTATTTAAACACTCCGAGATATTTTCTCTTTGTGCGTAAGCGCACGTGACGACGCTCCAGTTTCTTAATAAGCGTCTCGGTGTTCCTTTCATCTAGTTCCTCGGGAGAATCAATGACAGAGCATCTTTGGAGACCGCATCCTCGAGCTGGCTCGACGAGCATCCTTTGTACCCAGAGGCGGCGCTGCATGTTCTTTTCATTCTTCATTCTGTCTCAATGTGGGCGTTCCTATTGCAGTGCTGTACGGTGGCACTTTCAAGATACGACTTTGAAAGGGCGGGAATGCCGCCGGCTTCCTTTACTGTCTCTCGACAGTACATGCTTCCTTTTCTGAAAGCGGCTGCGATACGCTACGCCGATGTCCTCACTGCTTTTACTCCAGCTCTCTCTGGCGTGAAACGTATTGACATGACATCACCCACACGCATCATTATCGCTTCCATCCCGCTGTTTCCTTTTCGATTCAGGAGAATTGGTTATTTTGTCGCTCATTCATTCGCCTTGATCGATGGCATGGGTATAAACCTAATTTATCGTGTAACAGCGTTCGCTGTGGTCTCTAAAACCATACCATCTTCAATTTATAACAGCAGCTGCTCAGAAATCAACTCATCCGAGGACACTCGTACCAACAATGCCCCTCTTCTAGACAAGGCTTCCTAATCAGATCTCCTCACCTACTCGATGAAGACACTTCCGCCTTTTATATGCACGGATAGTCGTCAGTGTGAATGAAACACTACTGCGCTGCGTCACGTGGACTAAGTCACCGGTACAGCACACATGCGTGTTTTGCGAAGAAAATAAACAAACAAATAACAACACCCATTCCTACGTCGGCAATGTTTATAACGCTTGTAGCGACACACGTCTGTCTCTATGGTAAAAGCACGCTGTTTTGCCCCCGTTTTCGTATGCTTTAACGGCTTCAGGTTATATATATATATATATATATATATATATATTTATGCGTCGTGCTGTGTGATGACCCACGATCGCTTAGTATGCACTACGCTATACACTCCTGTAGGCACCATTATAAAGTACCGCTTCGGTAGCCTCCATGCGAGATTTCGTCTTTCGAGCATGACCGGCCTTGTTTTCATATGCAAACATCAGTTCATGCACTGCTCTTTCAACACGCGTGGTCAATACAGTGTACCGGTAGTCTATACAGTTTTTCTGGTGTGTACAACTTTGTACGAACCGTTGCGTTTAAGTCAAGCTCACGTCCACATTTCTAGCTACAAATAAGACTTCGTATATTCTGCAGCCTGACTTCACTGAAACCGTCCTGCCTATTTCGATTTGTCCTGTAGTCTGGGTAAACTCTACGCCATGTGAATAGGTTCGTCTGTTTCAATCGGTGCTAAACCATCGATTGATGTGAGCAGGTGTTCACATGAACAAGATAATAGCAAACATACATACGCACATGCCTACCTACCTACCTATCTACATACATACATACATACATACATACATACATACATACATACATACATACATACATACATACATACATACATACATACATACATACATACATACATACATACATACATACATACATACATACATACATACATACATACATACATACATGTACATACATACATACATACATACATATATCTCAGGTAAATGGATCGTTCTGCGCATCGCTCTGCGATTGCTGCGGAGATCTAGAGCCGGGTTGTTGGAAGACCCGCAAACTCCACCAAAAAGATGGTACGAGAGGATTTATTCTGTTAGAGCTGATCGAGCTAGCACTACACAGAGCGCACATGATTGCAGGCCAACAGGGCAGCTCGAGAGTTCAACCCACAACAACAATGTTGTCATCTTCCTGCACCGGATGTTATTTCAGCGCCTGTGCAGTGAGTGAGATTTCCATACGCATGACGTTATGTATGGGTCCCAAGCAAAATAACTCGTAGGCACCAAAAGCAAAGCAGTCTAATGCAGTTAATGAAAAGTAGCACAGCGCCTCACTATCGACAAATTTCACTTCCACTGAGAAAGTTAATATCACTCGAGAGGATGGCTGGGCGTGCGCGGCTACTACGCATCTACGCATACAAGGTGGCCTGAATTTGGCAAGTAATCGTATGATCGCAAAAAAGATACAATGAACAAGTGGCTACGCGGTGAGTGCTATTATTACGTGGAGGCAGGCACATCGACAAGTCTAGGTTTCGTAAAACGCTGGCTTCCTAATATCGACAGTTTGTTTCAAACGGGCGCACATATTATTGTTATTATTTTCTATTTTGCGGAAGCAAGTGGTGCGCCATCGTGAGTTTTTGTTTTTTTAATTTACTTCTGTCTAGCTGCAAACACAACGTATGTAATCAAACGGCGCTGCTCGTAATAAAGTAATGCGGTAAAGAGTTAGCCGTTATTGCATTTGAATATGAAACGACGCTTCACTGGTTCAGCTGCTATCCCGTTCAATTGCAAAGCCTTGGTAGTGCGTTTTATAGAAGCAAATAGACGAAAAAGTTGTTGTGACAAAGGAAGAGCCACTGCTGTCTAGATACCAAAAATTAATGAAGTGTGAGAAACAAATTTCAAGTATCTGCTACAAAATTCTCCATCACGAAAGATTGATTTGGTCCTCTAGAGCTACTGATGTATCTGTAGTGTGATATAATTCTTGTTTTCCACGAGGTGATTTCGACAGCGACGAAAGAAAGTGTTTGTTGGCCTGATTAACATGCAGACGGCGTCATTTTCTGCCACTCTTCCCATGAATAAATTTAAAGCCTTGTTCTCAATGTGACATCAATCACAGGCGACGAACGGGTGAACTGGCACTACGAGTCGACGAGCGGTTAACAGAAACGTAACTAACTAAATAAATTAATATAAACCAGCCTTGAGTACTTTCATCTTGCACTTATCTGTGCAGCCTGAGCTTAATGGGCGGCGCGCGCACTTGCTAGAGCATCGATAGACTAAAAATCAGGCCACGGCGATCAACGCGTATGCTGGAGCAGAGTTGCGCTTTCTTTTAGGGGCGAAGCTCCTAAGGGTGTGGGTCTGTCCCTCCTCTGTAGTTGTCGTAGTAGTAGTAGGTAGATAGCCACGTATAGTGGAATGTACCCACTCCACGTGATAAAGATGACGATGACGCAGTATAGTGGAATGTACCCACTACACGTGATAACGATGAAGTATAAGCGCGTTCCAGTATAGTGGAATGTACCCACTCCACGTGATAAAGATGACGATGACGCAGTATAGTGGAATGTACCCACTACACGTGATAACGATGAAGTATAAGCGCGTTCCAGTATAGTGGAATGTACCCACTACACGTGATAAAGATGACGATGAAGCTGATGACCATGAAATATAAGCGCGTTCCAGACCACATATTCTCTTTCTGCCATGGATGAAAACGATCGAGCTTCGCCCACTCATCATCATTCACTTCGTGGATATGGCGTGATTTTTTTTTCCTCTTACTCGTCACGTCGCTCTCACTTGCCGTTAGTTGTTTTCCTCTCTTCTTCAGTTTCCGCGCTTCCTCTCAAAGTCGATGCCGATCATTTTGACGATGGCTGTTTCTGAAAATGCAATATCATAGCCACGCTGCTTTAAACAAGTGTTATACCTATTGTAATTTTTCTTACGCCGTAATGCCTTTGGTGCTTGACTCACGATGAGCGTCGACCACTTAGAGACGTCGTAATGCTTCCGAGTAGGATCGTCACAACTTTACTTCTCTTATCGCAAAAAGTTGCGAGTTTACGGCCGTTTCAAAAGAAATCAGCGACCGAAGAGGACCCATTTTTTATCGCGATGCGACCGGAAGCCACGGTGTTTTATAAGAGAGGAACGTCAGCCATTACCGGAGGCGTCATTTCCTTTCCCAAACCTGAAAATAAGTTTGCAGCTATTCAGCTGCGAAGAAGATGATCGTCACTTCTAATCCGAGATACTGGAGTGTGCCTCCAATGAAAGTTTTCTCCGCAGTGTAGGTAAAGCGGTCGTGAACAGTTGTCGTACACACTTCCCTTCTATAGCCTATGAAACGCAGCAACAAACATATAGCGACGTTCCTGATAGGCCTCGGAAGCAGGCGTCGCCGGACTTCCGCTATACGAGATGTGCTACGACATTATCGCAACGTCGTTACTGCGCTGTCGTATAAAGAACGCCTCGTAGGATGTATCATATCATACGAGGCGAATACCATATCTAAACAAGTCTTGACTGACACACAGTCATGCAGGCATTGCGGAATCGGGGCTTTGACGAAGCATATATAAACATACTAGGAGAAATCTACAGCGGATCCAGAGCCACCATAGTCTTTCATGAAGAAAGCGACAGTAGCCTAATAAGGAAGGTTGTGGAGCACGGAGACACGATCTCCCCAATGCTATTCACCGCGTCCTTGCAGGAGGTCTTCAGGTCCCCAGATTGGTAAGACTTAGGTATTGGTGTTAATGGAGAGTATCATAATAATCTGTGATTCGCTGATAACATTGCATTCGTGAGTAACTCAAGGGACGAATTACAACTCATGATTACTCAATTGGGCAAGGAAAGCAGCGGTTTGAAAATTAATATGCAAAGAACTAAAGTAATACGCAACTGTCTCGGGAGAGAACAGCGCTTTGTGACAGGTTGCGATACACTGGAAGTTGTAAAGCAATACTCCTACTTAGGAGAGGATATAACCGCGGTACCAAACCATGAGGGTTAAATAACTAGAAGAATAAGGATTGGATGGAGCAAATTCGGCAAGCATTCTCCAATCATGAATGGTAGTGTACCAGCATCCCTCAAGAGGAAGGTATATAGGTAAAACCTGCATCTTACCGGTACTTACCTACGGAGCAGAAACCTGGAGGCTTACAAATAAGGTTCAAGTTAAACTGAGGACGATGCAGTGAGCAGTGGAAAGGAAAGTAAAGTTGTAAGTTTAAAAGACAGGAAGAGAGCCGAGTGGGTCAGCGAACAAACGGGTATTAAGGACATCATCGTTGAGATCAAGAAGAAAAGGACATGGGCAGGGCACTTAGCGCGTAGGCAGGATAACCGCTCGTAGTAAGGGTAACTGATTGGATTCTAAAAGAAGTTAAACGAGCGAGGGAGAGACAGAAAGTTAGGTGTTCAGATGGGATTAAGAAGTTTTCGGGTGTAACGTGACAGCAGCAAGCTGAGGACCGGGTGGATTGGCAGAACACGGGAGAGGCTTTTGTCCTGCAGTGGGCGTAGTCAGGCAGATGATGAACCTGTTTCAATATAGCAAGTTGGAGCTTTGCTAAGACGCTTGAACTTAACCAAATTAAGCAGTGCAACTTTCGATCGGGTGTTGATGCTGTGTCCCTAGACCAGGGGCGTCATCTGTATCCCCGGGCAAGCAAAAACATTCGAAGAAGGGGGGAGGGGGGGGGCAGAGGGTCGGTGTGCCACCCCCCCTGGCTATGCCACTGCCCTAGACTTTGTGTGCGCGGACTGCTAGAGCTTCCGCATTCATTCATCGAAACAGTTTTTTTCGTCATGTTGCACGAAACTCGTCCATGTAGCGCACTTCGAAATTTTCTTATTGCGCACTGCATTTTTAGCACAACACGAAACATGTGCTAGTTTGTTGTTGAAACGCCCATGTTGTTATATTACGTCATGTTTATATTCTACGCAAGTGCATTTAAGGACATCGCATAATATCCCTTCGTTGGGGAAACTGGTTCTACACTTGCTAGAGTGGCCGTGAAATGTGAGAGTTCCCTTTAATTCAAAAGCCATAGATACCTCATCAAACGCAGTAGGTGACCGTAGGCTTCAACACGAGTGACGCAGAAATCCTCAATCGCGTCACCCTATGACGCCATCATGGAATCATAGATCGCCCAAATTTGTGAGATCACGTAACGTGGCGTCACATGATTGCATCGTCAAATGACACATGGTCGTTTGGTCAAAGGTATGCCGATCCCGGAGGCAGGGCCAAGCCACGTTAGGTTCACACAGTTTTTGAGCGGTGTCGAGATGATCGACTGAAGAGGATGAGCTGAAGAAAAAGCTGTATTCCACATTGTAGTCTTCTTACACAAATGAATGCGGGATTATGTTATTTTTTTATACAGGAAGGCAACACTTTAGTTTCCTATTTCACAGATTTTTGGAAAAGGTTGCAGGCCGTGCCCTTTAAGCACTATGCGTTCTTGCAACGCTTCAAAGAACGACTTCACAAATTGTCTACTTGGCACTCCATCATCGCCGCACCAATAATTAGCGGAGTTTATCACGTTGTATCCTGGAGGGATTGATACGTCGTTCAAAGAGAGCGCACGAGATCGTCCAGCGTATCTGGACACGTCAGTGTAACACGCAAACATGCTTTAGTTATCGACAGGGCGCCAGCTCTATTGAGTACGACAAACAATACGACATGAAAGCACAGAACTTCTGTCAACGTGCGCCGTTCCATACGTCCTCAACGGTATTACTCGATTAAGTTCTTCGACCATAATGAGGTTTAGGGTATACAGGCCTGGAACGGACAGCCGCAACAAACACGACTCTTTTGCAACCCCACGCGTGCGGACAAGTACCTTACAAACAGCACAGCCGCTTTCTTCCCGCATGCTCTCTTTCAATATCAACGCACGTTTCAGCCGCGGCGTTTCAATTTACGCATCACGTACCGTTTTATCGTACAGAGTAGACTTTGCGACGCTCTAGGAAACAGCGTGTTTGCGTTTAGCATTCGCAACACAGTTCTTTTTTCAGCCGTGTAGATGTATGTGCACGCTATGTAGGAGCGGCGTGGACATTGTTGTCCTACTGTCTGCGCACCATCTGAAGGCCGACCGGATGGGTTGTCTTTGTATCTGGGCATCTGTTCTGACAGGCAAAACATACAAGGCTCAATTTGCAATTCCCGTCACGGTACGAGCCTTTGTTTGCTCCTTGCCCGCGTTGCTCTCTGCCGTTCCCCATACGGACTACTCTCCCCAAGGCGCAACCAAGAGGTAAAAGAAAAACAAACTGACCGAAGAGAATAGGGGAATTTATTTGCAGGTTATTTTCTGTTCTAAATACGCACGGGTACACGCACGCACTGATGCGTGCTCACCAACAAGGCCCCGATGTGCGGAGCCAGATTAGAGAAACCGGGCATTGGAATGGTTGAGCACATTTACCATGCCCCTGCTGATGCAGACGGTCTTCAATATTTCCATCTGTTCTGTCGTATTCTTTTTTTAGGGGCGAAGTACCTTAAGACTGAGCCTTGTCGGCATGCGGCGTTGTCCGTGCTCACAGCACAGCTCTTTGTATAACAGTTCTTGGAATGTCCGCTAGATGGCGGTACTTGTATATGATGAATATATTTAGGGGCGAAGCTCCTTATGGCATCACCTCGGCGGTCCTCGGTTGTCCATGCATTCTGAGTAGCCAGTAGGCACTGGATTTCGACCTCCAAGGTAGTGCCTGTGTGAGATGTCTCCTGTGCGTGATTAAACAATAAAAAAATTCACAACGTACATGTAAAATTAAAGTGAGCTGCGAGTGGCCATGACTCTCATCGACCCTTTAGTATAAATGCGCCCGATCTCACGTCGTTGATGGTGTACTGCGCAGAATTCGCGGAAGATTACCGGTTTACCGACGCACCTCCGAAGCTTCGCCCACTCATCATCATTCACTCCGTGGATATGGTGTCGTCATCTCCAGTTCTCGTCTCGTTTCCGAGAGGGCGCTGTCCTATAGACATGCGTACAATATGGCGGTTGGGTGAAGGTACGCTAGATGGCGTTGGCGGTGCAGCTGCTCTCCGATTGCGTGGACCGCCGTACGAGTGCGCTTGCCGGATCGTGCTGCTTGGCGGACCATGGACGACGACCGGTTGTTGAAGTTTGAATAAAATTTCACACACACTATCGCTTTGATTACTGCTGGGCGAAACCACTGAAGATTTCACGGTGTAACCATGATTGCTTCAGTCACCATAACTCCCATCGACCCGTTAGTATAAACGCGCCCGATCTCACGTCGGTGATGATGTACCGGGCAGAATTCACGGAAGATTCACGGTTTACCGATGAACCTCCGCAGCTTCGCCCACTCATCATTCACTCCGTGGATATGCTGGGTTTTTTTTTTCGTTTACACAGACTGACTCAATCTAAAGCAAGACCGAAAGACGAGCTAGTTGGTACATATACATCTTAAGAAGCTTCGAGCGCGAACTGGGACAGTGACGAAAACGCCTGTGTTGTTCGCTCTCTTTTCGTCTCTGTCTCAGTTCGCGCTCGAAGGTTCTTAAGGTAACTCAATCTAGATGAGCATGACTAAATGCATTGTAACTGAAACGAACTCTTCGACAAGTAGCATCAAAGAGGCAAGGTATTTCTCCAAATCGAAAGCATTTTTAGGTGAAAACCCTATGCTAGCCGCCATGGTGGAACTGCGGCTACAGTGCTCAGCTCCTGACATGAAGGATGCCGGTTCGATCCCGGCTGCTGCGGTCGCATTTCGATGAAGGCGAAATGCTACAAGCCGGCGTATTTAAATTCAGGTGCATGTTAAAGGACTCCAGGTGGTCCATATTATTCTGAAGGCCCCCCAATATGGCGTGCCGCATAATTTTGTTGTGGTTTCGGCACGTGAAACACCACCAATTATTATTAAATGATTAGTATACCAAACCCTCTGTTGTGGATGTCTTGTCTGCTATTAATGATGGTTACAGAGTGCATATGCTTCATTATCGATAATTCAGGGTTCCTCTACGACTCGAACGGCATGTGTAGTTAGGTGGCAGATTCATTTTGCATTGCTAAGAAAGCTTAACTTGACAATGCATCTCGCAGCAGACAGCGAGTATAATGTGTTCATGCTATTCCGTCTGCGGAGACGCGCTCGGGCATGAGTTTCCTTAGAAAAGCGAGAAAAAAAGTAATCCATAAAATAAAATACTTGGAATTGCCGCCCACGCACAGCGCAACAAACGAGTAGTAGTTGCAAAACAAGCAGCCGCTAAAGCCCCTTAGCGGTGCCACCCGAGGATTTTGTGGCCGGAAATTGAAAATGCGTAGCTCGATGTCGCTTGTTAGCATATGCCGCTTCCTTGATTACATTTCTGTGCCTCGTACTGCAAATTGCTTCCCTTTTTTGTGTTGTGGATTTTTATTTTGTGGTCAGGACGATTAAACAAAAAGAAAGCACACAATGTTCTTGAGCGCTAAATATACATTGTCCTTGCTTTTCCTACCTTGCATGCAGGTTGGTCTTTCGCGCTGCAACCGCCAATATTAACGCGTTATCATTAAAGAGCTTGTTTCCCAGAAATTCCGGTGTTGGCGTCGGTGTCGTTGGTTGTGGGGAAAAAATTATCATCGTGTGTTCGTGACCTAAAAATCGAGAAAGACCCAAATAAAGTAAATGACAAAAATGTTCAATTCGAGTGAGAATCGAACCGAGGACTTCTGCGTGGCAAGCAGGTGTTCCACCACAGAGCCAAGATTTTGCGTGAAACTGCTTAGGTAAGCAATCCACGCATCTCCATGAAGTGAGTCACGATGAGTGGGCGAAGCACTGGCGATCATTTTTACCGTACATCACTCGCGACATTGCCCCCCTCGCGCATGTAAATGAGTGACAACGCGTGTGTACAGTATATGCAATGTGCTTTTGCCGTTGAACCGCTGCTTCCCGTGCCCTCAAACCCCGGCGTAGCAGCTTGTTGTCAGCGTTGCCGTGTTGGCGCTGCTTCCCGATTTCTCCCCACTGGGGTAGCTTGGTGTCTGCGTAGACGTTGAGCCGCCGCATGCCGCGCTCTCGCCTCCTGAGTAGCAGGTTGTTGCCGCTTTGCCACTACTTCGTGAGCTCTCGCCACCTCGTTCGCTTGTGGTCTGCGTCGGCATTGCCTTTCGCCAGTGAGAGCGCGTTCTCGTTCGTTTTCATCCATGGCAAAATGAGTATAGGCATACTCCCACAGGGAGGAATAATGAGGCCCTCCCATAACCTGACCTCCATTTCCTATAATGTGACCCACCCCTCGCCCCCTTTGAAAAAATCCTGGTTAGGTCCATGCGTAGCGAGTCTAATTTGACATTTTCATAATACGCAATACTGTTCATTTACCGAACGTTCTCAGATTTATTTGGGGTGGGCACCAAGACCGAGGTGAAGAAAGTGCAGTGCACTTGCAACGCAACATGAAAGAATACACGCACCCTCTGCGTGGGAAAACAACACTTGTGTGGTATATCGGCCACATGACTATTTATGTATTTTCTTTTTAGTCATTAGCCGCGTTTCTGACCAATAATCATGGTTACTGTCCTTTAAAATTATAACTCGCATAGGTGATTTTTTCGAATGCAATGCAAATATGTATGTTATATACTCTGCGTACATGAATTGCAGCCTACACGTTTTGTGTATACTTGGCTCACACCATTTGCATCATGTGGTGCTTAAGCCCTCGAGGAATTCCGTGCCACAGCCGGTGCAAGGTTTAGAGAGAAAAGTACAAACTTGCGTCCCTACCGTAAGGGCAGGTGGGTGGCCATTGTACGGGTATATACACACGAGTAAAGATACAACTGTGCTACAGTGTTTTAATAGCCTGGAAGAAAAATGACCCCCCAAAAAGCACACTGTGACACAGGTTGCCGTTCTTGCGAATCTATGAAAAACACAGCAGCGTCATTCCCGAAAAGAAGATTTAGCAGCACAGCTAGAAAGTGGACAAGGTGCATATTAATTTTCGTTATCTCATCACTATGAACTTTGGCCTTATATTTAGTGAACTGAATACCTACGCTCGCGTGTGTACAGAGAACGCCTTATAAATGTTGTCTATGTGCCTGACTACACAGATTTAGTGTACAACCGATAAAGAAGAACAGCTGCTCGTGGCAGCTCTGTCGCAAAGAAAAAAAGAAGCGAGAAAATGTGCTTCTGCTGCAACTGAGGTCTTCCTTGACAAGCAGGGAAGGCGTAAGAGTCCACGTGATCTGTGAGAGACACCGTTTCCCGATATAAGTAGGTGCTGACCGCTACGGTTCGTCCGGATTGCTGAGCTCAGGCGTAGCCGTTAGATCCTGCTTCGATGTTTTATTTTGATCTTTGGATACATCCATGGTTATTTTTTTTCCCGCTTGCACGTCTCTTTACCTGTATCTTTTTGTTTATCACTGTTACCTATAACTTTCTGAATAAGTTCTTCTTCCATTGTGTGTATCCAAGGAGCTTGTGACGCTTCTTTTTTCATTAGGTTATTTGCTTAGGTTGTTTTAACCAAGAGCACTGACGGAAGGCAGCGGAGCATCAAGCTGCCAGAATTGAAAGGATGAACCAGCTGGCGTGGACTGGCCGAAGCAGGCGCAGGGAAGCGGTTTCTATTGGATGCCTAAATTTGCTTACTAAACGATTCTGGAGCTCGTATCGTGCCATCGGTTTCTCTTGTGGAGCATTATTCCTTGTTTTTTGTAGTAATTCTGCAATATGACTTGTTTGAGCGACCAGGACACCTCATTATTAATCGTAAAGCTCCACCTTGCTCTTGAGCCTTGAAGAAAAAAAAAAGAGCGATCGAGAAATGTATGCGCGAGAGCTTGAGATAGTGCGTATTCATGCTTATCGCGTGTGAGGTTCACAAAGACTTCCTTTATTGGAGAAACTTTTGCAACTGAAGGTAATTTCAATTTGTCTAAATGCTGTAGCGCATGAAACCTGGACTGAGCCGACATATTCGGATAGCAGTTAGTGCAAATGACGTTTTTGTCTTTTGCGATGTGGCGATTTTGAGCTCGTACCTTTTTAGTGCCAGTGTGGTAATATAGTGCTATCGAGAATAATGGATAATTAAATTAACCCTGAGAGCTTTACGCGCGAGATATTATGACCCGTTCCATAGTGAAAAACTCTCGAATAACTTTGACCATCGAGGTTTGATTAACTCGACCTAAATTAAAGTGCAAGCATATTTTTATTTGCCCGGTAGTTGAACCCAAGCCTTTTTATTTAGCCTCAGAACGCTATTGCCACTAAGGCATCGCTGTGTGGATAGTAACATCGAGATAGCTCTTTTCTGGCCAATTTCACTTCTCGAAGGCATAACACAATCATGTAATCAGCGCCGGCGAATGTTTCTCACACTCATCCTTCTCTCCTGTGGCCATATGTACGACGTGGAAAAATTTTGCTCATCCTCTGCCCTTCTTTCTGCAAATCAATATTTTTAACCTTTGCCGATGTAATAACATAATATTGAAGATATTTTCAGAAATCAGACGAACATATTTTGGGATGAAACCAGCCGTATTGAGTAAGTGTTACTAAGAAAACAAATTTAGTTCTGGATCTTTAACGGGACCCATTACTCGCCATAATAATAATTGGCTTCACTGCCGAATAATACGAAAGCCGGTTCCCTATAGACACGACAGAGAAAGGTCGTAAGCGGAGTCGGTATCGATCACTTTGCTCTACCAAACAGCGGTTCGCCCCGTGGCCCTCAAGGAGCCCTCTTCACTCCGGCAATTTTTTTTTCCTTCCATAAGCCAGAAAATGAGGAGCACAAATCTAGCAAACAGGTGCCCACTAGCACACACACAAAAAAGGCGATAACAAACATGAAAGCACGAAGACATCTACCGCCCACTTTCCAATTCAATGATGGGAAACTGTATACACCCCGCATGCTCAAGGAGAAGCCGGCTCTCCCTGAAGTGCTCCGAGGTCAAGCCTTCGGTATGAACCCCGTCGTCGTTTACAACAAGTGCCCGGGGATTAATCGATGCCCTCGGCTCTTACATATATACAATCCCGGAAGGTATCCTTGCTCCTTTTCCTCCTTGCCCGCTACTCGGAGGAGCGCGATAGAGGTTCCTGAGCGCCAGGGATTCTGGGCTTCAGGAAAAAAACTGGAAGGTTCAGGATGTCAGCACGACACGAGAAGTCTGCTTCAGCTTTGAAAGGATGGTGGAGGTCAAAGAAAGAAACAATAACGTATGCTGCAGGAGTGACCTAAAAAAAAAAGAACACGTTAGAAGTACAGCTGTCTTGTCTTGTTTTGCTTTTTTTTGTGTGTGTGCAGAAAAAGTTCTCAGGGAATAAGGGAGGATAGGTAGAAACTCCAGAACTTCTTGGCCAATGACGTTCTTCCAAGGAAAGCAGTTGTCTCAGTGCACATGCATAATTCCAGATGAAGTCCACAGAAAAAGGAAAGCTGCCTGGATCAACTACAATCCGACTTTTAGAAATTTCTTGCTTTTTATTTTAATTTAGCAATGCGTACAATTGGCTGAACATTGGGTTCTGTAACCGGTAATTGAACCAGACAACGACAATGCATAACTTTTGACTTAAGCACTGAATTTCCTAATTAATTTCTCGAAATACATCTGTAAACACGAGTTGGAAAATGTTAAATTTTGATCTCGTGTGCTTGATAGCAATAGCTGTAAATTGTACGTAAAAGAACGAACGAAAGTTTCCTATGTAAAGGCTCTTATCTGAATAGATTTCTATTTATGTTTACGAGGCGCCACATATGAAAATGTTGTAGAAAGTCAATTGCATATCAGCGTCATAGTAAAACTAACGCGCCTATTTTTTTCGATTGTTCTCTATTCTCTTGACCGTACGCATTAGTGTGCGCGTTCATTCACCTTGAAGTTCTCGAAGTGACTTATGGTTGCTCCGGGGATGTCTTATCTCGACTCTTTCCCGAGTTTTGTACTTCAAAGCACAAATGTGTGATATCAGTTTTTGCGACCTGTCAGGAGCAACTTAAAAAAATGGAGCAGCTGCGCACTAGGGGTGCGAAGACTGAGAAAACAGCTGAGCTGGTGGCCCTTTCTTCCTCCTTTCCCTCCTCCTCATCCTCTCTTTATTTCCCACCCCGTTGCTATACTCTAATCTTCGCGGTTATGCTAAGCTTCACCTCTTCTTTTCTCTCCTCTTGACCCTCGCTACTTTGCTCCTCACCCTCAATTCCCTTTTCCACCCCCCGTGGTATACTGTACTATTCATGGTCTCCCTCTCTCTTAATGTGGTTCCTCCTCGCTCAGCCACTCAATGCGGGACGCAACGGAGTTTGATGAAGCTTAAACTGCTCCGCTGTTAAAAAGTGGAGGAAGAGAAGAGCATAGATCCTGGCTCAAACCATGCGCAAAGCGAACTCTCTTTTTTTTCTGTTTAGGGACCAACTTGGTGATTCACCACTCGAATTTACTACATCTGCTCTTTTCAGCAAGAAAGATTTGTCGTATATGCAGCCAGCGATGATCCTACTCGGTGGCGCGCAAGAGGGGGCGGGGGGCAGGTAATTAACAAAAAAAATGCCAGGCCTGCGGGGAAAGCGCAGCACTGTCACAGCGAAAGCTGGAAGTGGCCCATCTCTAGAACCCGTAGCAAACTCCCTTGGGGCTACTAATACAAGTACGCTTGTAAGGTACCCACTGCTCCATTAATTGATTCGGTGGCTGATGACGATGAAGAATGATGGCTGAGCCCTTTGTAATGCGTTGGAAGCATTCAACGACCCACTTGTTATGCAATTCATACCGTGTGACGTTAGGATGTTACTTTACTCTTCTACCACGCTATATTACGTATGTTAACGCCGTTCCTTCCGGACATAATGCAAAGTTTTTGTGCGCAGGAGTTTCGAGCACAAGCATGGCCATGGTAGAATTCTGGGATGCCACGGAGAGGATCCAGGTTCGAACATCTTTCCATCTTGGATATTTGTCTTATTTCGTTAGCTTTTTTTTTTTTCTTTGCGCGATAGCGGTTTCGGACAGCGGCGGCGGTGGCGGCGGACACATTTCGCTTGGCTGTCACTGAGTGCGCTTAAAAAAGAAGAAATGCGTTCAAGTGATAGCAGGGATCACATGCATCGGGCGTAATTTTCAGAAAAAAATGGCCGTTTCCCTTGAGAACGGCGCTTTTTAAGCACGCGCATTAGACTACGGGACATCTTGCCACACGAAAATATACGTACAGTAGAGGCGCAATCAAATAAATCACCGCCCAAGCACTCCGTACAAATGGTTAACCAGCGAAGCTGAAATGTGCGGCCCCAGTGTTTAGCAGTGGGTTCAACCCGACGCTGCATTGAAGCCTTCCACAATTATCGTTGCCAGGTTGTGGTCGAACCACAGGTGGTCACAGACGTCGCAGCCGAAGCCAAAGTGCCGTTGGAGAAACTCTCGCCCAAAGCGGGCGTTCGCCCCGGCGAACGCGCTCCCGCAATCACGTCGACGCTGTTCTGTCCGCAACACCGTTTCTTCGGCGCGCCAGAGGGCGCACCGTGGCTGCAAGCGTTTGACCTTGCAAGCGTCGTACCCAAGCTTGCGCGCCAATGGTGCGCGAGCTTGAATACGACGCTCAGAACGACGTAACTGATAGCACAGCCAATGGAGACCGCTCGTGACACAGAGGCCGAATGGTTTTTCGTTTCTCCTAGCCATATACAGCTTTCGCTGTAAAAAGAAGAGGCAGAAGTTAGGGGTCTTTTCTGTCACACCTGACATTCATTGTTACAGAACAGCGAGTTGGGATTCCGTAGTTTATTGGTCTTTGCATTTTGCCACTGTTCAGCGCCTACATAAAGCACTGCATGCTATACAGTTATTTAAGAGTAGCTAAGCAACTACGTAACCACCTTTTACGTGCATGACTGGCTCAACTACACAAAAGAAAAAAAGCTTCATGAGAAAGTGTATTAAATGCAAGGCTTGGTACATGTGCACGATAATGTTCATCATAGCTTCGCATATAAAGGGCAGGTGTGCTGAGGTCCGCGTCGTCGACGTTTGAGGAGTACCTGGCACATAGCGGAACAAGTGGTGAAGGCGCGCAAGTTGCTATAATTTATGACCACCGAGTACATCACAGTTACGACGGCAGTTTTTGCCAGAATCAGACGTGTTTCTGAATTGACTTGGTTTAAAAAATTCATCGATTGTTTTTTAAGCATACGACGCAACACCCTACGATATGACCCACTAGTACCGAAGAGAAAGACGTAGCATATCCATACAGCCTTTACTTTTGTTTCCGCTGATGATGCCTGAAATACAGCGGTTACGATTATGAGCCAAGCCATAGAGTCGCGGTTGGGTGGATCGCTGGCCACTCTCAATGTAATCAGGGCTTAAAGTCAGGGGGGGGCCCAGGGGGGCCCGGCCCCCCCTTCCATTTTTAAGGTGGGGCTCGGGCCCCCCCTTGGCACATCAACTGTTACTGCTGCACCCTTTGAAAAGCGCTGATGTTGATGCATATATGCATGTCGCGCCCCCGTGAGGGCCCCCCCTCCAATGATGGGAGACTTTAGGCCCTGAATGTAATCATTTAGTAACGACAGCTTTGAGACTTTACAACCAAGAGGATAAAAGACACTTATAAACGTTGCCCTTGCTTTGTTCTATCCTCAGACTTCGGGTAAACAATACGGTATGCAGGCGTGTCTTATCACAGGACTATATGATTCCCGTCTATGAAGCGAAGACTCGTGGCAAAGAAAGTACTAATCGCAATCACTTTCCTTCTTCTTCGCCTATCATTCCCACTCTTGTGGTGCTGGAGGTTAAATGCTATCTTG
Organism: Rhipicephalus appendiculatus; assembly: GCA_030522465.1. NCBI lineage: Eukaryota > Metazoa > Arthropoda > Arachnida > Ixodida > Ixodidae > Rhipicephalus > Rhipicephalus appendiculatus. The sequence continues at coordinate 25,613 of JALIZH010006326.1, read as the reverse complement.
CCCATTATGTGCAAGGTGTCAGCATGAGCAAGGTTTCAGCAAAGTGTGTGCAAGTATCAGCATCAGTATGTGTGCCACAGGGCAAACACTGGCGCAGGCAGCTTGGGCCAGTGAGTCGCTATTATTAATGAGAGTGAGTTAGTTTGTGAATAGGAAGATTCAGCGGGAGACAAGTGAAGCGTACCACAGAAGGTCGAAGGAATCGGCTACAGAGAAATGGAGATGTATTTCACTGATACCCCTAAAGTTGGCAAAAAAAAGAAAAACTAAGCGAGTGGCAACTGCACCAGACTGCGCATTGAGCGAGGTGCATTAACCTGCAAAGAGGGGAGGAGCGTGCCGACAAGAGAAAGTCTACATAGTTTTGCAAAAAAAATGGATGAGGAAAAGAAAGGACTGCTGTAGAGAAGAAGCCCAGTAAACAATGTGGGGCCACATTGTTTTCTTCCAGAGGAGCCTACTGCTCTTAGGGAACGTATTGTTGTATAGAAACGAACACTTCCATAAACAGGAGCAAGTGTAACCACTTTCATGTACTGCATTGAGGACTTTCTAAATCAGTGCGAATTTGCTGAGCTTCGTTCGAGATAACTTAATCAAAAGTAATAAAAAAGAGCAGATTCGATTTCACTCCTGCAAACTCTTGCTTTCATCCCCCCCACCCAAATCTGTGCCGCTCTCATCAGCGTTACCTATCGCATGGTATACGTTCCTGCAATGTTTTCTATGTATGTATTTACTTTGAGCAAACAGTGCTGATGAAACCGGCTTAGGCGCAACCCGCAAGATGCTTCTGTCCCACGTTGTACCCACGGTGTTCAACGTTATTCGAAGCATTAGTATCTGCAACATCTTTCAAAGCACTGCGTAGTACTTCTCTGCACAATGTGCTTTATACTAGAATGTACAAGTACATTAGCATTAAATACATTAGTATTCGAAGTAATAGTTGCCTCGCAATGGCAAGCGGGCACATTTTACCGGAGAAGGGCTCCGAACGATGAGAAGTAAAGGAAAGCAAGAACTATGCATTTCGTTAGGTCATAGTGTTTAACAGACTTCGCGCTTTAGTAGTGCCATCATGAAACTGAGAAAACGCTGAAAACTGCGCAGATGCAACACTCTCTCTCTCGATATATATATATATATATATATATATATATATATATATATATATATATATATATATATATATATATATATATATATATATATATATAGCTGTTACACCCCCCCCCCCCTTTTTATTTCAAACAAAATGTTTGGCTGCGCCACTGGCGCTACCAATGGCATGACATACGTTCCAGTAATGTGTTCTATGTATTTATTTACATTGAGTTATCTGTGCTGAAAAAAAAACGGGCTTTGGATCAACTCGTAAAACGCTGCCTTCCAACGTTGTACGCGCGGTGGTGATCGTTAATCGAAGGTTGAGCATCTGCCACATCTCCCAAAGCATTGTGCACTTCGCTACAGTGCCGCGCGTACGTGCCAGTGGCAATGACATTGAAAAACTTCGAGAGTTCTTGGTCAAGCATAGGGTTGAAGAAGACGTTCTCTTTCCGACGAGTAATGCAGTGTATTTCATTGTGGTGCTCCGCGTCCTCGTCCATACCACGTCGTTACAATATGCAGTAAATTCAGTGGGGTTATTTAATGCGTAAATAAAGACACAAACCGCTTCATAACAAGCAACGTCCAAGTAAAACGTAAAAAGGGATGGTTATTTTCAAAATTACCAGACTTTTCCCCTGTTTCCCCACGAGGCGTGTCGAAAAATTTCTCTCCTGCTCTTTGCGCATCCAGGCGTAAATGCAGGCCCGCCGGATGAAACCTGAAAGGTGATGAAACCTGAAAGGTGACCGCCGTCGGTGTCGGCGTAAATGCGAAGGGTTCAAAAACTAACGTCATTATATATGACCTCATGATGAGGTTACTATGACGTCACATAACATGATGCCGTCGATTGGTCAAGAGTGGGCCATTCACGGCGGATGTGCCACGCTACGTGAAGAGCACAAAAGTTAAGGGGGGGGGGGGGGGGGGTAAATACAATCCACTGAGACGAAGTAAAAGAAGGAGAAGATGGGCTGTGTTTTCGAATCGTCTTAGGGGTATGCGTTGGGGCCCTCGTGGCTTGTTAGTGCAACGCCTTTCCATGGGCTTTTTCGGTGGAGTTTTCTCGTAAAAGCGGTGTTTAAAAACAGAAAGAGAAGCTTGCCGTCGCAGATACAGCATGCCACATCGATTTTGATCAATTATATAACCAGCGATCTCCCCGTTTTCGATACATAAAGTAGTTTGTTCGCTCTCTTCGCGCTGAAGAAGAGAACGTATTCAAAATACAGCCCACCTTGCTTAAGCTTTCCTGCGTTAACTTTGCACTGTTTGCGGCGATCTTAATGACGCGCGGCAATAATCTGAAAGGTGCGGCCCTAAGAGAATCCTTGTTTATCAGGCCTCCGTAACTGCAAGCTTTCATGCATTAAACTTGAGTACAATGTAAGCGTTATGGCGCACCCTTGGAGGCCAGGTGGTCATGGTGCTCGGCTGCTGATCCGAAAGACGTGGGCTTGAATCCGGCCACCGTGGTAGCATTCTGATGGAGGTGAAACGCTAGAGGCCAGTGTACTGGGGTTACAATGCGTGCAAAAAAAAAAAAAGAGATGGTAGGAATTGTCGTGAGGTGCAGAAAACTTCCAATGTCTCCGATCTCGGAAGCAATGCAAAACCACGTTGGATGCAGAAAGTTTACTAGAAAAGAGGAATACAATCAAGTGAGATGAAATAGAAGATGGTTTTTTGCACTCTAAGAAAAAAAAGACTATGTGCGACTCTTTTCGAAGAGTTCTAATTTGTCACGTAAACGAATCTCTTTAAACAGGAACGGTGACTCTCTTGGTGGGTCAGAGTCGACGCGCTCTAGGAGAGTCCCCGGACCCTCTCAGAAAGCGTGAAAGGACTCTCATGCGAAGGATCACACTACCACTTCTGAGGAAGTCAGACGACTCTTGCCCGTGACGCTCCGATGTGGGTCAAACGACAACCACCGCAGCGTCAAGCGAGTCTACGGCTATATTAAGCTACTCAATTGACCCTTGCTCTACTTTTGCGCGACTACTGTTGGAAATTTGTGAAGTATTTCCACTAATACTTGCCGTTGTGCCCAGCGACTGCAAAAAACAGGAATCGTTCAATTTTAGCTTTATTTTAATAAAACTCGTCAAAACAACACACCATTTCCAGCAGAGCAATACAGAAAGCTCGAAGAGATGGTATGTGATTTCCAATGAAGCAGTTGATGTATTCCTCATTGACATGCTTGTATGAGTATACCAACAAAAATGTGTGACTGTGATGCGCATAGTGTCATGTCGTGCAAAATGAACTGCTGATATCGGCATCATGTTTTCAAATTTATTCGTTATGATTATGAATCAAAAAGTCGTGAAGAGTGGAGGAATCAGACTTCTGACTTGCTATGTTGTCGCTCCTGTTCAGCGTGAGCAGCCATGAAAAATGGTGCCTGAAAAGAAGAACGTGGCATCATGATGAAAAAAATGGAATCGCATTAAGAGTTTGCAAAACCTACACAGTAAGTGATTTACACCGACATAATGAAGACTCACAACAAAACAACAAATGCAGATAGGCATGGTAAGGAACCTTGTTTTTTACCGTTAAAGTGTGCAATACAACTTCCAAATAGTAGCTTTTGTAACATGTCACTTGGTAACAAGCTTGCAGCCCCAGATGATGTGATCTTCTCTTAAACAACAAACGCAAGTGCTTTAGGCTCCTTTGCGTGGGTGCCACTCACCTCTTTTCCTAGGTCGTTGGGTCCAACCAAAAGAAATGTAGGACCGACTGCTTCATTGACAGGGCGAACGACACCATTGATTTTTCCCATCACTAGTGGCGAGGCGCCACCCATAGCGACACCTTCGTTTCCCCAAGTGTGGCTGTCAACTGGAGTGAAGAACCTGGAGAAGCGATCCGGGATTCTGGAAATAACAAACGCACGAAGACTGATTCGGTTTATTTACACCACCCTTTGCTCAACACACCGTTACTGTACACACATCTGACACGAGTGTTTCGTTTTGAATAATTTCGCAACAAAAACAAATTTTCGCTTATAAATGAAGGCGGGGACCTCATTTCGTAATATGCACTGGTTATGCACGAATGAAAGCACTCCTTTTGTGAGAAATTGCTTCAAAATTTGCTTTCAGAGCAAGCTTGGCACTGCGCCAGCATATTCCGACAACCAAGCCCATCCTCCGGTCGGGAGGGGCACACCGTGACGGGTTACTGACCACGCGTTTTACAAACGTAACCCATGCTTAAATACTCAGTTAAATACATGCGAGTACGAACGCCCGATCGATACCAGCGCGCGCGGATGTCATCCGTCAACTTTGACATCAGGCATGGCATATGCTAGAATTACCTGACATAGCTCCCACAGTCAGGTATACTGACTCGATTCTGTTATAACGCCGAACGTCATCGCAGATGTAGGCAAAGCACGAAAACGCCAAACAAAAAGGTCCTCCCCTATTTGGGATAAATGTCGCAATTAAACCGTTCTTTATATGAACACGACGGGTGCTGGGCCGCCATTATCGTCACAAGCCTACGTAATCATACCTCTGTACTTTAAGGCGAAGTTGTGAAGAAGACGACAAAGAAGACTTTCCCCTGGAGCAGCAGATTTCATGCCAAGTTTCCGTGGAGTGGTGCCGACCGCTTGGAGACTACAAACGAACCTTGTTCGCGTGACTCACCTTGCTGATGTCCAGGGGAGCGAAAGCCATGCAAAAGGGACTGTGCATATATATGATAACAATCAAGCAATCAAAGTGAGCAGTCAGGTAACTAATAGAAGCTAAATCTGTGACTTCTCACTAGTTATAGTTAAATACATGATAATCAAAGCACATTCAGTGGGCAGGGAGGTGACTGACAAAGTTCATCAGTGGAAGTGAATTGGTGAAAGTGACACAAGTTGAAGGTAATTAGCGAACGTTGGACGTCGATGTTGTCACGTGGTTGTGACGGCGAAGGACGCAAAACTCAAGCCTGTTATGATCAAACTTTTTTATTGGGCAGACTTATGCTCAGAAAAAGGAAGACTTAGTGCGCAAGCATCACTCCTAGCCCAATATCAACGATGAGCACAAACTTCGGTCGCCCGTAATCAAACGCAAAAGACCTTAAAGAGGTAAGCATGCATGGTAATATAAAATGCATGCTAAAATCGCCAAAGCAGATAGTTATCGCCTTCGAATTATTTTAGGCCAATACGTAACGAACTCCATCAGTTTCCCCTGTTAAAAAAAATTACCATCTCCCGCTAAAGGGAACCATGTGTAGATGTGAAGCAGCGGGCGCTAACGCTTACACTGGCGGCGGCGTTGACGCTGGCGCTCATCGCAGCGTTGCGCAGGAGAGAAAACTGGGGAGGCGCAAAGCAGGCAGTGATGGAGCAGTTTTTTTCTACTAGAACATGCCAATCGCTGCTAATGGGCAATGAGAGACAGAAGACTCCGACTGGACACAGAGACCCGCACTCCGCTTTTAGTTAACGCGCACGCTGCGAATTTTTATTGTTCAACAACGCACAGGAGAAATCTCCCACCGGCACCACCTTGGAGGTCAAGATCCATTGCTATATATACGGGATGGCCAGTGAACGGTTGTGCAGCGCGAGCAGTCGGTTTTTTCAACCAAGAAACTCGCTAGCAGACGCTGCCTGCGTCGGCGTCGCGAGGCGATAGAGGGGAGGAGTGTAGGAGAGGAGAGAGAGGGGGTGACACGCATGCGCAGTGGGAGTGTGAACGCCGTGGGCAGGGATGCGTAGAGGAGAGAGGGGGGAGCGTAGGAGAGGAGAGAGAGGGGGGGGATGCGCATGCGCAGGGGGAGTTAGACGCCGCGGGCAGGGATGGAGAGAGGGGGGGGAGGTGTAAGAGGGGAGAGAGGAAGGGATGCGCAGTGTGGGTGTGGTTGCCGCGGGGAGGGATGCCTAGAGGAGAAAGAGGGGGGAGAGGAGGTTTTTTATTTTTATTTTTTTTAACTGTTTGCGCATGCGCAGTAAGGGTGGGCACGCGGCACACCACCACCACCACCACCACCGGATTAAGCTTCGCCATAAGATGCTTCACATCTAAATGTACCTTATTTATGGTGTGTGTTCACGATGTGAACTAATTACAGGACACTCTCCACTATTGTTCAATAAATACCAGCTGTTTTAACTTTTGTATCCTAAAGAGCTCTAACACTAGAAGTGGCTGACCTTTGACGCTTACCAGAATAGACTGATAAGCTTGTTAAGTGGTCGCCAAGGAGGTTTAAGCTCTTTGCTGGTTACCAGCGGGCCCCGAAATGTCGCTCTCCACTTGGAAGTTCTCTCGCAGGTCTTGGGCGCATGGTGAATAGCTAGCGTCAAATGCAAATGTCACATGACATTTGGCACTGCTCAATGTGTGCGGTTAAAGGCCTTAAGGAATTGATGTTTTCAAATCATTCTTGCCGATTAACATTTTCTGTGGTAGTAAACGGTGATAAAAAATTAAAGGAAGTGTGAGAGGATCCCAGAGAGTTTCAGGCGGTCGTTCACCATGGGATTCATGTAAACTTAAAGCAATAATTGGCTCTGTCGGCAGTGCAAGTTATTTCGGGCAGGATATACAATCAGTTCTCTTATAGTAGTGTTAGGCAGTAGTAAAATAGTCAAATCATTGACGAAAGACATTAACAGTCACTCGTTTGCTTCCCGCGACCACTCCGCTTCGAAAATGGTAAATAAACAACGTAGTGCTCTTCCACAGCACAGCACATGGTACTCTACATCGTCTTTCTTAGTGGCGCGAGGACTATGCTCACTAATTGTTCTGTTTCCAGACCACCCTGTCAAACGCCGGTGCTAGTTGTCTGAAAACCTATATGAAGATTAAAAAAAAACACCAAAAGAGACGGAACCTCCTGTAATGCCTTTGGCCTTGCGGGTACTAATAAATGAAATTAAATGAAATGTATTAAGCTAAGTGTTGTATATAATAGAGTGAGCATTAAGGTACACCGTACAAATGAAAGAACGAAAATGAAAGGTGAAATAACATGCAATTAGCGGAAATATAAAAAAAACAAACATGGTTCCCTCCGCCATAGGAATCAGTTATAACACGAAAGTAAAACGCGTCCTTAGAAGTAGTTGAATGTTTACTGCACACTACTGTAAGAGAGCTTGCGCAATGTCTTTTAGTGTTTGACAGCTATAGCTCCCTTTAACGTGGATGCAGCCACGTTGACGCTTGTTGGTACATCACCAACCCGATGACAAACGTCCGTGCTCAATGATCAAACACACCTTTGTGGTAGCTGTCGCAGTTATCTGTGAGAGCGGAATCAAAAGAAAGCGGTGTGATGCCAGAAGAGAGTGACTGATTGTCCGCAGAACTTGGGCTAAGGTCGCATACTCGCGGCGTGTTGAAGAGTTATGGAACACCACGGCTCGACTGGATGGAAACGCAACGCGCGTCGTGTCGCCCCTGTTGACCGTCCGCAATTTTTCTTGGGGCGAGCGTAAGCTGCTTTTAAATCCGATAGTCTTTCTTGAGATACTTAAACGCAAAAATTTTGGTCTGTCTATCTGTCTGTCTGCCTGCCTGTCCGTGACCCGATTCAGCTAGCTTCAGGGCTAAAGTTTAACTAATTTCTGAACGCCTAGCCATCTTGAACTGGTGTTTTCGTTCATACTTGTGAACATATTCGATCAAAAAGCAAATACTACGCAAACCTGAGGCGCAACATTAATATGTAAGTATCAGGTCGTGTGTTCTTTTATTAGAAAATACACAGATACGTAATTCTAAAGACCCTAGTGTCTTTTAGGCTGTGCTGAAAATGCGAAGCTGTGCATGAACTGCGACGCTTTGCACGAAAAAGCGCTTTGCCGATGATAAAGTCCAGCCGCTGGCAGTGGCCCTTGGTTCAGCACAAGCTCATGTTTTAGATGTGAAGCATCTTATGGCGAAGCTTAATCCGGTGGTGGTGGTGGTGGTGGGGGGTGGTGGTGGTGGTGGTGTGCCGGCGTGACCACCCTTACTGCGCATGCGCAAACCTTTCAAAAAAAATAAAAAATAAAAAAACCTCCTCTCCCCCCTCTCTCTCCTCTAGGCATCCCTCCCCGCGGCAACCGCACCCTCACTGCGCATGTGCCTCCCTTCCTCTCTCCCCTCTTACACTCCCCCCCTCTCTCCGTCCCTGCCCGCGGCGTCTTACTCCCCCTGCGCATGCGCGTCCCCCCTCTCTCTCCTCTCCTACGCTCCCCCCTCTCTCCTCTACGCATCCCTGCCCACGGCGTTCACACTCCCACTGCGCATGCGTGTCACCCCCTCTCTCTCTCCTCTCCTCCGCTTCCCCCTCTCTCGCCTCGCGACGCCGACGCAGGCAGCGTCTGCTAGCGAGTTTCTTGGTTGAAAAAACCGACTGCTCGCGCTGCACAACCGTTCACTGGCCATCCCGTATATATGGCAATGGATCTTGACCTCCAAGGTGGTGCCGGTGGAAGATTTCTCCTGTGCGTTGTTGAACAATAAAAATTCGCAGCGTGCGCGTTAACTAAAAGCGGAGTGCGGGTCTCTGTGTCCAGTCGGAGTCTTCTGTCTCTCATTGCCCATTAGCAGCGATTGGCATGTTCCAGTAGGAAACACTGCTCCATCACTGCCTGCTTTGCGCCTCCCCAGTTTTTCTCTCCTGCGCAACGCTGCGATGAGCGCCAGCGTCAACGCCGCCGCCAGTGTAAGCGTTAGCGCCCGCTGCTTCACATCTACACATGGTTCCCTTTAGCGGGAGATGGTGTAATTTTTTTTTTCGATGGCGTCCATATCTCGTGCTGCGCCGCCTCTATTTTATCAATACCAGCAAGATGCGGCTAATTCAACGTAGAGTAGGCGCTGTCTGAGGCAAGGCAAAACATAGGAGTACGGCCGGCACAAGACTATCGTCTTTCGACGACATTTGCAGCGAAGCAAGCAGATACGCGGCCAATTTTTTTTAAAAAGGGCCCCTCACCAGGTTTGACAATTTTGAGCTGGCTAGCGCAGTGCATACACTGGGCGTTCACGATCACGTCCACCAAAATTTGCAACTCTGCGCTCCCGCGGAAATGGGTCAAATTTCAAGCTGAACGCTGCTTGCCCTTCTCGCGGGCGTGCGCCCAGAGAATGAGGGGGATGAAGCACACGATGGAATGGCCCTACGTAAACGGTAGTGCTGTGACATCGTTCCTCTACGTAGACGAGTGTGCTCTGACGTCGCCAACACTAGCACGTGACACTGCTATAATTATTTGACAGGACGTGTAGTTTGTGCGATTTGTTATTTGAATAGATGAATAAAATTTGAGAGCAATAATAAAACACGCAATAGGAATGTGTGCGCTTTCTTTTTTTAATTTTTACTGCGAATGGCAGCGAGATGCGAGACTAATCTCCCGCTGTTTCCCATGCATTCGTGTTCTCGCGCTTTGAGCAGCGTGCAGACGCCACCCTTACGACGCAACTAATTTTCTACCGCGTTCCAGAGATCATAAGGCTCATTTATCCTCCCACGTTTACCTAAATGTTCATGCGGCACACCGCTAGTCTAGTGTTTGCACAAATGTCGCAGATTCCATGCTCAGTAATGGGTTAAAAGCCATGTGATCGGCGAGGTCGCATTCGGCAAAGCTTGCAAAGGCGAAGCGCACAGAACGTCGCCACAACACCGCTCGCGTCTCGGGGGCTCGGGCGTCGGCAGCCGAGCCTCGAGCCAGGCAAACAGCGACACACCTTTCCTGCAACCTCACGGCCGCGGCTGGCGTTCCGTAGAGCCAGATTCCTCAACGATTGTCGATCATTCTCTCCATAATGGAAGTCACCGTAGAGGGACACAGCATAACACAGAAAGAAATGGATAACAGCAAGGGATGGACAGTGGTCCGGAACAGAAGATCAAGCCGATAAGACTCCCAACATCACGAGGACAACTTGTCGCCGACGCGGCCCGTCGAGCGGAACGATTCACCCAGGAAAGGAAGACTACAGCAAATACGCAAGGCAAGCAGAATGCCCCATTTACCAAGAGGGGATTACAAGATTGTGATCAGACCAACAGGAGGAATCAAACTATCTGAGCACGGTGTAGTTAACCTAACAGCGGCGGTGCAAGATGCGGCGGGCATCCCTGTGGAGGAAAGGGAAGAGGACATCATCTGCCCCAACAACTATCAAAATATCCTGATCGCCAGTACACCGGATCAGGAGCATGCCAACAAATATCAGGCAATAGCACGTATCAAAGTTCAGGGCAAGTTTTACGCGACAAATGCTTACGAGACGGCGCCGGACATGACGGCCAAAGGAGTCATCAAAGGAATCCCACTCGAAGAGGGTCCAAGAGACATAACAGCAGCGGTTGTTACTACCAAAAACCCAACGGCGATAGCAGCGAAGAGACTCAGTAATACCACCACAGTGATTGTGCTCTTCGAAGGACATAGAGTGCCCACGTTTGTCCGATACAGGGCAGTGCTGCTCCGGTGCTCCCTGTACCGGAAACAAGTGGATTTTTGTCGCCAATGCAACAGACTTGGACACCGGGGAGACGTATGTCCCAACCCTGACAACAAGCTTTGTGCCGGTTGTGGAACCCCCAATCCAGATGAAGGTCATCGGTGCGAACCTAAATGCCAGCTATGCGGTGTGGACCATTCCACCGCAGACAAGACATGCAAAGCCAAATTCAAGAAGCCCTTCATTGTTAAGCAGAGACAGTGGCAAAGGCTCCAACAGGAACGGCAACAAGAATATGAAGACTCTATCTCAAGAGACGACAAGTCAAACTCTCGCGGCGAGTCCGGCCTCCCACACGCAAAGGAACGACCCTCCAGATCAAGAACAAGGTCAAGCACGAGATCGAGATCTCCATCGACCCGTCGATCCTCATCCCGTTCTGGCTCCAGAAAACCGGGGACCCGACCGAAATCCCGATCCACGTCCAGGTCGACAACTAGGCCACCCACTTCAACAGACCCGAAATCTACGGTGAGCTGGGCAGACGTGGTCGAGGGCGCGCGCCCGGGGGCTGGCGGGGAGACTGCCATTAGCAACGAGATAAGGGAACTAAAACATGAGAACGCGCAGTTAAGGATTATGATAGCACGCATGAGCGATGAAATAAAAAAGTCTCAAGGAGGGAAAATGCCAAGTAAGTCAGGTAACTCCGGCTCCACATGCGAGCACAACAGAGCCAACTGAAATCCCGGACAACAAGATGGACGAAGGGGGATGATCCCCCCTCCGCTCAAACGCAAGGCCCAAGCCAGAAGTGTTAAACAAGATAACGCGACGGTAGATAAAGCATTAGCCGATATACAAAAGACCCTTGTGGAGATACAAAAATCAAATGAAAAAAGGGACGAAATGATGCACCAAATGGCTAAGGCGATAGCAACTATAATGAATAGATTAGATGTCCTTGAAGCAAAGCAGTTGCCAGGCAGTGGACTCTCCTCTGGTACAGCAGAAGCACCACAATCCATTCCCAATTCTCAACCACAGAATTATATAAGATCAGCTTCTCTCCAGCCTCCTGCTTCCACCCCATGGTCGCACCCGCAATGACGCGGGCTAAGAAAGCGTTCAGAATTTGGCAATGGAACTGTAGAAGTTACGAAAACAAAAAAGTCCGTTTTGCAACAGTATATAAAAGGCACAGATAAACCGGACGTGATCATTTTGCAGGAAACACATGGGATCGCAAAGCTAGCTGGATACAGATCTTTTGGCTATGCCGAAGGGGAGACCAGGGCATTAACCACGCTGGTAAAAAGAAGCATCGCGTGCGTGCAACACAACACAGGCATAGCGCACATAGACAATATTTTATTGGAACTCCTGCCGCAAAGAAAGACTGGGCGCAGCTTATTTATTCTGAATATTTATAGCAACCCCATGCAACATACGCACAAATTCAAGAACCTATTCCAGAAAACACTTAGACTGGCTGGAGACAATCTCGTAGTTATAGCAGGAGACTTTAATGCACCACACACCGCCTGGGGATATCTATATACCAGGCCAAAAGGAAGGGCCCTATGGAATGACTCGCAAGAGTTAGGCCTAACACTCGTCACAGACCCCGGCAGTCCAACCAGAATAGGCGCGGCGCTAAACAGGGACACAACCCCAGACCTAACCTTCACCAAAAAATGTCGAAAAGGCAACGTGGCACAACACACTACAAGATTTGGGTAGCGACCACCGCATATTAAAGTTACAATTCACAGATGGCCCGAGTAGCCTTAAAGAAAGAGAAATCAAATTAATAGACTGGGAATTGCTTCGTAGAACGCGAGAGGCGACACAGCAACGTTCCATCACAGATATAGAAAAATGGACTAAGGAGCTCAGTGATGACGTCAAAGCTGCTACTAAAATAGTGCCGCCTGAATCTAACTTACAGAAATGTGACAGCAGACTTCTCCACATGTGGGCAGCTAAGCAGTCGCTTCAACATAGACTTAAAGGCCAGAAGCATAACAGGAAGCTGAGAAAGCGCATAGCGCTTCTTAACAAAGAAATAGAACAATATGCTAAGCAACTGAGTAAACAACAATGGGACGAGATTTGTAATTCTATGGACGGGCAATTAAGCACCGGCAGAACCGGGCATTTGCTCAGGTTCCTACTTGACCCTGACAATAACAAGAAAAACAGCATTCAAGCCATTACTAAGTTGATACACCCATATGATGGCACAGAACAGGAATTCCTCAAAGAATTAGAGCAGAAATACATCACACAGGCACCCCCATGCAACCACTCTAGCTACAACGGTAATGCAAACTGAAAACTAGACGAGGATATAACGGAGGCTGAAATCCGCGCGGCCTTGCAAAATTTAAACACCAAGTCAGCCCCAGGACCAGATGGTATAACTAACAAGACACTTAGAAACCTCGATGATGAATCCATCGCCAAATTGACAGAATACATGAACGAGTGCTGGGTAAACGGAAACGTACCAGCTCAATGGAAGAAATCGACGATAACACTCATTCTAAAGCCTGGCAAGAAGCTTGAGATCGACAAACTCAGACCGATCTCCCTAACATCCTGCGTCGGAAAATTACTAGAACATGTAATTTTAAACAGAGTAGACAACTTCTTAGAGGACAATAACATATACCCAGACACGATGATAGGATTTCGCAAAAACCTTTCGACACAAGATGCGATGCTTCAACTTAAGCATCAGATAATCGATTATAGAACGCGCTCTACAAGGGCCATCTTGGGCATAGATCTTAAAAAAGGCTTTTGATAATGCCAACCACACAGCCATATTGGAAAGCATCGAACAAATAGGCCTTTGCCAGCGGACGTATAACTACATCAGGAGCTTCCTATCAGACAGGAAGGCAGTCATCTCCGTCGGAGGACTCAAATCGCCCGAGATTGACATCGGCGGTGCCGGCACGCCGCAAGGCTCCGTCCTATCCCCGATGCTGTTCAATCTCATCTTGATAGGGCTGCCCGAGAAACTAAATGAAATTGAATCCCTCCACCATTCAATCTACGCGGACGATATCACTATCTGGGTCTGTGATGGTAGCGACGGCTCAATAGAACAAAGACTCCAGACCGCTATCGACACAGTAGAGGAATACCTCATAGGAACAGGTCTCACATGCTCTGCAGAAAAGTCCGAGCTTCTCCTATACCGTCCTACCCTTCGGGGCAGACCTCCCAGCGGATATGACAGAAATGAGGCTTATGAGGAAATTCAAATACACACCAGGGACGGCCGAAATATCCCCGTAGTCAACCAGCTCAAGGTACTGGGCCTAGTAATCGAGAACAAAGGTACAAACTGGGAAACCATACGGAAATTGGACACGAAGGTAACCAACACCATGAGATTAATCAAACGAATTACTAATAAGCACGAGGGTATGAAGGAAGAAAGTATCGTACGGCTGATACAATCCTTCGTAATCAGTCAGATAACATACATAGCAGCCTTCCATAATTGGTTTGCAGCTGAAAAGACCAAAATTAACAACCTAATAAAAAATGTGTACAAACTAGCGCTAGGGATTCCCATCAGTACTAGCACGGACCTCTTTCTAAAGTTGGGACTCCACAACACACTGGAGGAGCTCATAGAAGCACAACAAATCTCTCAGGCGGAACGTCTAACGAAAACCACAACTGGACGCAATATACTACGCAAGCTAGGAATGAATTACCACAATCAATACGGAGAAAAGAAAACGATCACGAGAGAAATTCGTGCAAAACTTCTAGTGCCCAATATACCCAAGAACATGCATCCAGGTTACAACAAGGGTAGACGCACGAGTAGAGCAGAGAAAATGATCCAAAGCTATGGGTCAGACGACAGAGCCACCTTCGTAGACGCGGCTGAATACCCGAACAGAAATAGCTACGTGGCGGTAGTCGTAGATCATAACCAAAAGCTCGTTACCAGCGTGTCAGTTATTACCAAATTTTCCGAGACAGCCGAGGAAGTAGCCATTGCTCTAGCATTGGTCTCCACAAATGCTGAATACATTATTAGCGATTCACAGGCGGCCAGTCGAAATTATGCTAAGGGAAGGATCTCCCCTGAGGCGTGGCACATTCTCAGTGTTAACGAAGCAACATTCTCCAATGCAGAGAAGAATGAAAGGCAACTGCTCTGGTTCCCAGCGCACACAACTCCAGGCATTCCCGCAATCAACCCCAACGAGGTAGCACACTGCGAAGCTCGAGGTCTTACTCGCCGAGCTGAGCAAGGAGTGACTTCTGTCGGTCAGGGGAACGTGGAGGAGGATATCTGGAGAGAAAAAGATCGGTTAACAACATTTAGCGATATAACCAAATTCTATCAAATGCGGAGGCGAATTTTGCCGCCGCCTCACACGAAACTCAACAGAGCTGAGTCCGTTGCTTGGCGGCGATTACAGACAGAAACCTATCCGAATCCCGTTCAATTAAAGACTTTCTACCCCGAGAGATACGCGAGCGATACATGCAAGCTATGCGAGTCTGCTAGAGCCACCCTTCAACACATGTTGTGGGGATGTCCCATATATCAAGATCATATGGCAGTCTCCCCGGAAGATCTGCGGGCGCGGTGGTCGGCCGCACTGCACAGCTCAGAACTTACGGAGCAACGTTGGGCCGTCCAGCGAGCCGAGGAGGCAGCGCGGGAGCAACAGCTCCAAGCGGCCATCTAGGCGGCCCCAGGCCCGGGCCTTCCATTCGCCGGATTTTAAATAAAGTTATTTCATCATCATCATAATCCTCTTTATTGGGCGCGCAACAACTTACAGGGTCTAACTAAATTCGTTATGTCGCCTGGTGAGGGGCCCTTCAACCTCCTTCGGGGAACGCGGTGTTACAGCCATGCTAGGTAGGCAGCATCGCATAGCTATATAGTAATACACTGCAGCATAGCTATTTTTCGGTATGCATGGACGCTATGAGAGAGGCGGACGATTGGGCTAATGTCGCCACCTGGCGGCTCGTTAAAGCGTTGACAAAATTGCACTTCTGCCACCGAAAACGGGTCGAATGATATGAACGCGAAGCAATGACGCTTTGAAAAAGCTAATCCTGGAGGTCGCGGTCTTGGTGCATTACCACCCAGCCGACCAACAGTACTGTGAGTGGACAGTGTTATACAAGGCGCGTTTGTACGGACTTCAGAGTATGTAATCAAGTCGCACTGGATAGCGTCCCAGGCTGCTGCTGTGGAGAACCCGGTGGTGGGTTCGACTCTCATTGACGGAACTTTCTTTCTTTGCCATCTCATCGGGTACATTTTTAGACGTCATTTCCGTGACCGAAATACGTCACTGAAGTCGTGGTGGACCCCGGCATAAAACACTTTCGTCTTAAATTGCTTGATAAAGATGCGAGGGATGGAATGCGTTAAGGGTCGCGTTTGTATATGGCAGTGGACATTAACTTATGTTATAAAAATAGAATAATAAGTGGAAACTGTTGTCCAGCTGACGAGGCGGTTGGAGCACTCTGGTAGCTAAGGCGCTGCTTAGCCAATAAAAAATCCACGTATCTCCAAGAAATGAATCATGAGGAGTGGGCGAAGCTCTTGGTATCGTATGGTTGAGTAACCGTACGTCACCCGGGCGTTGCCCCACATAATGTAAATTGAGTGACATAAAGTACCAAAAAGTGACATAAAGAGTCGACGAAAAAGCCAGGTCCTAAGGTCCATAATGTCTACGTTGAAGTCGCCGACTAGTATAAAGAGTTTGTGCTTGTAGGTTTTTATATTGTTCCGTCACAATTATGATTGATTTTTTATTGACATTCACACATATGTTTCGAGTATTGCAACGGTTTTCTATATACCTTGACAGCGGACAGTGAGAGTCAAATGACAAAGCTGCTCCTGAGGTCCGTAGTGTGTGCGTTGAAATCGCCGACTGGTATAAGGGTTTGTGCTTGTAGGTGTTTTGTATTGTGCCGTCACAATTATGATTGATATTAGTCTGTTGTTAAATCACTTGTTCTGTCATATGCTTTGACTGATGGTTGCTTAAACGTCGGTGTTTTTACGCTGTGTGGCCTTTTATTTTGTTCTGGTTAAAAGCCTTTTTTTTTTTGTTCTTGTGAACCTTTTGTTAACCACGCATCTCCCTGTGACAACGGACACCGTGGACGCGGACATGGACGGGCAAGCCTCGCCCCTGAGGTGCTTCGCCCCTAAAGAGAGCGAACACCCGTCACTATGTTACCATCCGCGCCGCGTCGTCTGCTCGTCGACCGCATAGCGTCTGTGCTGACGTGTTAGGCGAGTACAGCGAGCATACGCCAGCCAGCAACACTTTTCGCGTTGGGCAGAAAACAGAGCTGCAAAAAACAGCAACACGCGTTCGACAAGTAAAGCGAGCACACGGCGACGACCAACGTTCTCAGCGTTCTGCAGCAACTGTAGCGCCCAAAACGAAAACATGGCGGCACAAGTCGGAGCTGGTTCCTTGCGCCTCGAAGTCCCCATCGGGAGCTGTGTGGCCCGTAGGTTTTAATCCGTCGCTTGTGTTTGTGTTATATTTGCGTCCTGACGCTTCGTCAGCAATGCGTATACATGTCTATTTTACATTGTTACCGAGATTAATTCTCAAGTTATTAAGGAGAAGGCTTAGCAGGTGCGGCTGAACGAATAGCTGATCTCAGTAATAAGGAGAAAATATATCTGACAGTTTTCCACAGCGTGAGATAACTTAGAGCGACAGGCGATACAACCGTTTATTTATTGCTGTCGGAAGCAAAAGGTGCGGCACATGAACGGTCACTTATCAGGGTGCCCTTTGCCTGCTTCGCAAATTTATACGGATAGTCGATCGGGTAGATTGGGTCAGACTTGGGGAACTTCTGACATTACCAGTTGCTTTTCTTTTTATTTGGCTATTTTCAGTCAATTTGTCGCTCAGGGCGAACTGATGGTAGCATTGTTTCTGCAGTGGTTGCAATAGAACCAACTTTAGTGATTTCTCTTATTCGCTTCACTGCCGTGGATGCTGCACGGGCTCTATAGAACCACGAGAAGTGAGTTCGACGACGACGCGAGAGAATGCCTATGCATATGAATACAAATTTTAGATTTATTAGTCTTGATTGTGCAAGAAGGACAGCGCTAAAAAAGAGGAGGATAAAGAAAGACACGACACAGGAGCCTGTGTATCAAAACGCTTGTGTCGTGTCTGTCCTAGTCCTTGTCTCTTTAAGCGGTGTTGTTCTCGCATAATGAATAACCACCAACTATAGCCCGAGTAACTGTTCTGGTGCAGTTTATTATTGTCCTGATTTATTCTCAAATTTTGAAAAGAAAGGCCATGAAATAGAAGAAAGCCTTGTCATGTCTCAACTACATACCTCTAAAATCGAGCATGTCTTTAAAAGAGTACTAACACGACTTTCGGGCACAACAAACGGGAGACTTTTCATTTCCGTGATATGTACTATCAACGCTCTCCCCACAACGCAACACGTATAAAATATATTATTTTGACTGAAATTTTCTGCACCCGGCATCTTCAAGCAAGCCCCACAGATTTGGAAATTATCGCGGCAAGTCTACACAGTTCACTGGGATTGCGAAATCTATGCTGTGGGAGTCGTTGGATGACAATTCACTCATCGTTGCTTGCATGAACCACCTGCGACTGACAGAAAATGACAGAAATGGTGATATTATTACGCGAGTTGCGGTCTTCCCGTGACGTCAGACTTGTTTTGACACGTCACTGTGAGCCGCCCCGTCGATCGATTCTAAAAGTGTTTTTTTTTTCACGTTAGTGTTGTTTAAAATATATTAAATGCATTCCCAAGCACTGTCACGTGGTTTTTAGGGTTCTAGACACCCGTGTTTTTATTTAGAGCACCAAGACAAACATATTAAATTTCGTGTCACTACTTCTTAAAATGATGTTGAAATAGATTTTAGATCACGTGCCGTAAAAATGTGTTTTGTACGACAGCCTTGTTTTACAACTTCAAGGCATTTTACCACCATAAAACTGGACGCCTGCTGACCTCATTGTTGCAAAAACAAAACGCGAAGAAGCGCAAGGGACAAACGACTCAACGGCTTTGAAAACTTGAAGATCAAAATTACGACTTGTAGCGCAGAAGTCGACATCGTGGAAACCACAAGTTTCTTTGGCTTCTTTTCTTTTTGTGGCAAGTTAACAATATGACGAAACAAATGACAGCGACCTCGTTACGGCTGTGATTCTTACAATACAAAGTATTAGAGCAGTTGGGCTTCTCAAAGGGCGCTGTGTACTCGCCGATTGAAACACACGAACTAATAATATAGCGGCATCTATGTTAGTAGTATTTATTGCTGTTTGTCTCTGCATCTTGTAGTGTAGAATTGTTCTGTTTAGCTGACGGCTGCATTGGTGATTATGTATATTTCGTGCATTCATTTGTATTTTCATTTTGTATGCATTGTTACTTTCAATTGTGCATGAGTATGTAAACACTGCTGCTGTTACGCCCAGCGCGAGCAGGACCACGTCAGGAGGCATACCACCTCCTTTTGTCCTGACCGCGGGCAATGCATTTGTATTGTCCAAAAAAATGAAATGAAAAAAAAAACTAATAATATAACACCTACAACCGCTGCGAAGCCGTCGCTGGGAATTGCCGTCGACGGGCCTTATGGCCAATATTTGGGTGCATGAGGCGCGAGATCCTCGCGTTTCTCTCGGAGTAGCTCTTCTTTTTGGGGGGAGCACGAGGTTCTGCGCCATTGGTCATGCCCTTTTGTCGAGGTTGAGCATGAACGAGTCCAACTTATTTTTCGGCCTACATGGTGCTAGGCCGCACCGTCGGGTCGGAGTTGGTGTACTTGTCTCCTTGCCCTTTCGACCTGTTCTCTATTGCGTCATTTGTGAGCTATGTGTATTTGTTGTTATGCTGATCAGACTTCTGCTGTTCACCCTATGCGAAAGTGTTAGTTTCTGTGATGTACAATGGTGAAAATGTGAATGTATCCCTGTACACTGATATGTCATGCATAATTTATGCTCTGTACATAGTGTAAATAATTTTTTTCTAAACAGAAAGTTTATTGCAAGGACAAGAGGCGGGATATATTGCCTAAACAGTAAAGCTGACACCAGCCGTGACGGAGAAACGAATCAAAGCACGCTTAATTAGACAATCGGAGAAAGCAGGGAAAAGTGACGACTGCAAGGGCTGAGCATGCCATGCTCGACAGCCAAATGTCAAGAACGTGTGGTGCGCCGCCCCGTGACGGCTTGAAAAATGTCTCGCAATATCTGAGCTGCCCTTAGCATTCGGCAGTAAATTATGCCAGGTTATTTGTCAGCTGTTAAGTATTGTGATGAACTGCGTTGGGGAAAGGTATTCTGGGGTAAATTTGGTTCAAGGGAAAGTCATTCTGCGAGGGAGAAACACGGGAACTTGTGATTGGTGATGAAATTCTTATTCTTGAGTGCCTGGCGATTGCGATTAGGTGTTAGAAATAGAAGCACAAGCTTAAACACTCGTACATTCAATGAGAGTAAGCAAAACGACTACTTACGAGTTCTGAGTTAACACACTGTGATTTGTTTAATGGTCTTCTTACTATGTTGTGCTCGACTTCTTGACAAATACCGTACATGAAGTGTTTTTGCCATGTAGAATTTGCAGTGGTACCTATGGTCTTAGACAAACAATATGCTCTGACAATCGAGTTTGCACTCAGAGCATGCTACAGAAAACTGAAGTCGACGTTGCCTCGTAATACACATTGCTCCGCTGTGTTACATCCGGCTCTTCCTTTATTTAAGTTCAGTAGACTTATTTGTCATCATTAATATCACTCTCAGCGTTGGGGTCATCATCACCACCATCATCTTGAGAAAGCCTGAAGATGATGTTCTGCATTGTACACCAATAACGTGATGCGCTAAATATACGGCCAGTGCTCTGTTTTCCCTGTGTCCTACTTTGGGGTCAGTAAAAGTAGTCATCGTCATTATCATCATCATCATCATCGTGTTCCTGATTATCATATCGAGGAAACATACGCTGTCATTTTCGCAGAATCTTGTTCAAAGCGAATCTCATTCAATCGGAAGGTGAACGACCATGTTGGTTAATGGACCTCACTGTACAGCCAGCCAACCAACACCGCTTTTGTCCAGACACCAAGCTCATGACTATAAATAAAGTTCCACCATCCACCCAACCACTGCGACAAAAGGTTTCCCACTGGTTTCATTTTCGTCCCTTCAAGTGATAATACAAAAGCACTGCTTTGTGAAACGGGCCGGAGAATCCGAGCATACAGCAAACGCGACCACGCACAGAAAAATAGAAAAGTTGTGTCAGTGCGGGGAGACGCGTATCTAAGGGTCCTAATACGGGACGTCGCGACATGCGTCGTGCGTTGAAAAACATCGAGCAACGAGCCCGCATACCGGAGGAAGCAAAATTCGAAATGTAAGGGATGAACCGCTTCCCTGGCGTGATAAAAAAGTAGAAGGATAAAAAGCCATGATGAGAGATTGCACCTTGAAGTGGCGCGAAAGTTGAGGTGAACGGTAATGGTAAGGCATTCGGGCTGAATAAAGAATGAAGTGACGCCACTATCTCGTCAAGAACAAGAAGATAAATCAAGCAGAAACGCACAGTGACGCATCTTCAACCACGCGGAGGAAAAAATATTGTATTGGATGACTCAAGCAAGCTTCGGTGAACAGGTCGCGTGAAAGGAATTATAAAAGAGAGAAGAAATCCAACAACGAAAACGCGCAAGATATGAATAAAAATGTTGGGTGACGATATATAAGTGCATACGGCAAAGAAAAAAAAAGGAAACTTCCCAATGTGACATCGACCTCTTAGAGCACGTTATAAGCGCGTAAGCATAGATGTTCAAAAAAGACAGCACAATCCTGATTTGACATTCCCTCGACGTGTCTCTTCTCCGTGAAAAAACGGAGAGTTTGCTAACAATGCAGTTTTTTGTTTAACGTAAGAATGACGAAGATCGCATAATACTTTTCTTTGAATGGCGTGTACGAATGCGAAACTACGCAGACAACAGTTCTGGATCAGGAAGCGTCTGCTCAGGAATGCTGTGCTTTTTCATTTGGTACACTATGACTGGGTCCATTTTATTTTCTTTTTTTTTCTTTTTTTTTGTTTTTTTTTTTTGTCTTTGAAACCTGCCTTTATCATCTGCCCGAAGCAGTGTCTGACATTACAAATACACCACTACAAGAAATCCCGGCTGGCGCAGGATTACTCTCTGCAGTTTGAAGAGATGATTTAAACAGATCAATAAAAATATTTCAAACTATTGGATCTCACTCTTTGGCTTAACATAAAAAAAAACGCTATCTATCTGTCGTCTTTTCAATATCTTATGGCGATTACGAAATTACAAAATGTGGAAATGCGATAAGACTCAGTGGCGCCTTATTTAATGAAATCTTGAGGCGCAGCGGTATCTGCAAATCACTTATACCTGAAGATGTCAACGTGTCGTTCAGGGATGCTGAAGCGCATAGTTAAGACCGTATTCGTTCTGTACACACTGTAAACAGAAATTAGCCCATATGGGCGTTTTTAGGAGGTGATATGCCCTTTTTCCACCCAAGCCCAAGATACCAACTCCCTGGGAAGGGGGGTAAAATGGGCTAAAACCGCTATTTTACCCTGATTATCAAAAAATCAGAAAATATGGGAGTTTAACCGATGTAAATTGGGGAGTAACCGAAAAAAAAAATATTGACGTGGGGCAGAAGGGTGTATTCAAATACGCCCATTTGGTCAAGAACTAATAAGCAAACAGAATCGTTCTCAGCCTCAGCGTCAACTTCTCAAAAGTTACTTCAACAGGCAAGTTTTAAATAACCCGCGCAGCGCCAACGCTCTTCTTTTTCGTTCGTGAGAAGCGCGCCTTTGGACTCCGGTGTACGCCGAACCGCCGAACTACACGCACAGCGGAGGAACACGTCAGAATCTGGACATCGGAGCGCGGGAAGGGTGCGTCGTTCCGTTCGTTGAGGCAGCCATTTTAATCGGCGGCGGTTGTGCAGTGCGATTCATACGAAGTTGTCGGTGTTATCCACAATTTTGAAGCCGAGGACACAAGGTAAGTTATTCTGAATGAACTTGTGCGTTATTTGTTGGTGTGTGTGCGCGCTAGTGCAACTTAATCAGTTGTTGAAAGGCTCGCGGTGTAGTCAGCTTCGAGATGACGGAAACACTTGTTTGCTCCGTGACACTACGTGTTTTCTATTTTGGAAGCGAGTACTTTTAATAGCTGTGTGTGAGCGGAGGTGAAAATCAGGAATGCGTAGAACTATACCTGTGATCGTGTGACCGTACAACCGCCCATTTATTTAATTTGAACGCGCGAGCGTCGACCGCGCAGTCGATAAGCGCCGTATAACGAAGCATGGCGGCGAAATGAACGAGAACACGCTCGTGTGCCTGCCTGATGAACATTCCTGTGCAGCTGCCTTCCACCAGGCTGTTCCGGGAACCGCACTCTGGGACGCCGGGAATCGGCGCTTATTTTGACTCGGTCGTGGATGCTCGCGCGTTTAGGTTCAAAAAATGGGCGGCTGTACATGCAAAGATAGCGCTGTAGGTAACGTATATGTGCAGTTCGATTGGCGAGGCCGCCGTGTGGTAATCGCAACTTCAGATCACCACGGGGATTGGATTGCTTTTTGTCTGTTGTTATTTTATGCTGTTAGCGCTCGGTGTTTCGTGCGACGGCGTGCAACACACGGCGAGAAAATTATTGCAAGCACAGCGAGCGTAGTTAAGTTGCTGCAGCCTGCGACCACTCAGAATGCGTGCGGTTTCAATAATTTTTCATCTCACTGAAATTGCCTATAAACGATAAGATGTTTTTTTTTCGCAATTTTCAGCTTTATTTTGTTTTTCTTCTCAAAGCGATGCGATAAGAGTAGGTGATACTTAGCTGCGATTTTAAACTTGCGTTTAGGAGCATAGCGTACGAAAGGTAGGGAGGTCGCCTCGTCTGTTTGCAATATACGTGTGCGCGCGTGGTTGTGCAACGATCAAATGAGCACGAATCAGCGATTCTTTGTTGCATGCAATGGCTGCATGGTGCATGTCGCCTACTAAGCCACCACTGTGCTGCCGGGTCCCATGCTGCTTCTTGTGCAGGCAGGGTACAGGCGTGAGCAAAAGTGTGCAGACCACGGGATCGCGTGGACGAATGCATCGACGCGCTATCTAGCGACGTGACGCCTGCTGCGGTGATGCGCCGTGCCTGTGCTGTACAAGTCTTGTTGTCCATAAATATGCTCATTCCTAGAAACTGAACACGAGCAGTACTATGTGTGCATTTTGACGTTCACAATAAATATTCTGTCAGTCTTCAGTCTGTGTGCTCTCGTAGTGCATAAGCGGGAACTTTCAAAAGTTCCTTTTTTTCTTGCTTTGGTGTTTCCGCCGTAAATAAGCCCCACCGTAGCTTTAACTCGCTTCTGAATTTTTAAATTGCAATCTTGCAAGAATGCTTGGCCAGAGGGAATTATTTTGGCTGCAATGGTTTCTCCCACTCAATACCAGAAGTACTCCCAAGAAAGGTAAGCTAAAACGCCCTAGATTCCACCTATTTACTCCGAAATTAAATTTAAAAAAAAAACACAAAAAAGAATGTGGTCACGTGAATACTCCCGTTATGCCCCCTTATAACGCCCAGAAGGGGGTAAAATAATACCTTAATTACACCGAAAATGCTCCCAAGTAAGAACCATAAAACCCCGTGTGCCGTTCACCGCGGGTTACAATGGGAGTAAAGTTTTTGCCCAACCTACGCCCTATATATGCCCCTCCATGGGCGTTTTTATTTACACCCATCTTGTGGGCATAGAAAGATGTACAGATGGGTGTGATCTAGAGGACAAGCCAAAAACTCCCACCTGGGCGTTTTTCTGTTTAGAGTGCAGAGCCAACATCAAATTGAAGCCTGTCTTAGGAAGAAAAATATGTCTGTTTGTAATACGTTAATAATTGTTGGGGTTCCACATTCCAAAACCACGATATGGTTAAGAGGGACGCCATAGTGGAGGGCTCAGAAAATTTTGACCCCTGGGTTTTTTAAACGTGCACCTAAACCTATGTACACGGCCTTCGAGCATTTCCGCCTTCGTCTAAAACGTGGCGCCGGGATTCAAACCCGCGACCTTAACCACTAGTCGAGCCCCGTAACCACTAGGCCACCGTGGCGGGTTGCCTGTTCGTGTTGGCGCTCTAAATTGGAATTCCATACCGTCTGATGTGAGAGAAGCGAATAATTTTTCTATGGCCATGAAGCGCTTTATGTGCAGATTTTAAGTGTTACAATTGTATAAGTGGTTATTTTGTCTGCTGTCATGCCCTCTTTAATTGAATCATGTGGTTTTTTAAATATTTGTATCCAATTAGTTGTCCTTTGTCGCTGTTATGACCGCTTGCGTAATTATGTAGGCATGCCACACATTTGGTCCCGCTACTGGCCAGCTAGGTTATGGGACCAACCAAGTGTTTGCGAAGTTTGTTGTTATGTGGATTTCAAAGTTACAATAATAAAAAAAACGCGCACAGGCCCTCCTGTAAAGCGTGTTTTGTCTATTAGTCTGGGACATTGTGCGAAAAACTCACAGTTCCGCCGCAAGGAAGAAGCAATGAATGCGATAGCAAGAAATTGGAATGTCACACGAAGATTGACGAGCAGCTCGATACTTGCAGCTTCCCGTTTAAGCACAAAGAAGGACGCTCGAAAAGGACGCGCAAGTATACACAGGACAAGCGTGAACTAACAACAATTACAGCTGTTACGCCTTTATTTTTGAGCAACGGGCTTGCAGCGTGCTGCAATCGTCGACAACGCGGAACCCGACGCTCTTGGATATTTCTTTTTCGTTTAAAGTGCGGCGCGCGGAATGACCCCTCTGCGTCTCGCGCCGCATGGTGGCATCTGACGCAAAGCGTGGGCGGTGTTCTTCTTTTTCTTTCGTTCCACATCACGAGTGTGTA
>JALIZH010006324.1:0-11351 GCA_030522465.1 Rhipicephalus appendiculatus | reverse complement strand
TTTTGAAGAATTATGTTTTAAAGCCAGATAATACCCAGGCAGCATACAAAGTCGGGCCGATATAGGTTCTACGGTATAGCATTGAGCGAATTTCGGCTGAGCCATTCATTTTGGTGGGAATATTAGGTCACTTTGCCTTTATTAAGTGAATCCTCGGTGATACGAATCTCACGCGACCAGAGGAAAGATATTCGTGTGATCCGAAATTCGTATCACCAGAAGGCATAGAAGGTTAACATGCGACAGAAGAAAGCTGGCTTACATTTTCATTTATTGTTTTTCAGCGCCGCAGGCAACGTCAGGAAGAACTCTGAATGATTGTCTGTTATGTTTTTAGATGTCGGCAAGTCATACCAGCACTCGTAAATATAACGCCCGTAAATAAATGCTTTCAGCGAAAGAAGCTTTTGGGAATACTGGCTCTGTGCATAAACCCAACCTCACATTATCTGTAGGGAGTATTTATGAAAAGAAGACACTCCTTCTCTGAGGGAGAATAGTTCATCTTGGTGGGAAAATATTTGATGCTTCATATTCTTTGCAGCCTTCGAGGCACTGACTGTGTGGCGCGAGCGCTCATGAACTAGAACAGGGAAAGTTTCCAATCCACATATGTTATCCTATCCATATATCCAGTTATACACTGACGTGTTGTGTTTAACTAAAACACGCGCATTTACTTCAATGCTGTCACGTAATTTTACCTTGTGAGACTTGTAAATGTCTCGGTTATCGACTGCTTCCTACGTGATTTTAGAAAGAGTTCAATTTATTATTAGTAGTAGTAGTGCACATGAAGTGCGGTAAAAGGTGGTTTCACGTTACAGCTACGAAGGTGTCGTCTGTGCAGATTATGCATTAACTGCTCTCTTGGAGACAGGTGAAGTTCGTATTACTTGCAGCTGCGGTTTTCTGTATTGTTATATTTGGCGTGTTGTCACTGGAGGTATTCTGAGTAAATCACGTGGGATTCATTTCCACTTCATTGGACAATTTATGAAGCCTAATTTTTGGAGATCGCTAACTCCGGAAAATTCAATGATAGAGAACCATTTCAACTACGTTTCTGATTTTGGGACCACATCAGTTGTTTTCTATTATTCTGTAAAATATTTGCTTTTTCAGCAGCAGCAGCAGCAACCGGTCGCGTCGCATGGTCTGGGGACCCAGCCGACTTCTGTATACTTGCTTGCAGAAAAGGTCGTGCAGGACGGAAGCAGTTGACACCCGCGCTTTTTCGCGGAACCAAGGCAATTGCGCGGTCATGCCAAATGTGCATAAGTCATCGCAGAACATCAAGAAGGTGGCTATGAAACATGGCATGCGCGTGGTTTTCTCGGCTTCACGGAAGTTGAGTGGTCTGCGCAGGCGCATCAACCGGCATGCGCAGAGAAGGGCGACGTGCGGCACGAATCATGTCTCGAAATTTGTGCCTTCGCCTACTCATGTTGTCTACCATATCCCTTTATCGTGTGGCAAAGCATACATCGGCCAAACTGGCCGGTGATCGCCTCAGGGAACACAAGGCCTCCTTCCTACAAAGGGTGGTGCTCATATACGAAGCCAATGCACGGAGTGCGGGTGCAATCCTGTGCTTGACAACACGAGAATCTTAGGTCGGGGAATGACAAAAACCCAAAGGGGAATTTTGGAAGCCTTCTACATTAAGAAAAAGGGAAACAATTGCTTCAGTGACACGCCAGTCACTGACACTTTGGACCTAACAGAGCCAGAGGGATACTCAGCACGAATATGATATTCAGCCAAATGAAATGATCGGGTGCTCAAATCAATAGACACAGCCTTCGTTCGTGCAGGCACTAGCGGAAATTAAACAATTTAATGCATTTTTCACAAACTGACGCATGTATCGGCGGCACCATGAACTGGAGGAGGTGAAGTTTGGTGACGTTAATGCCATCGGAAACGAGAGTTGCAGCGTAACCAGCCATCGCCAGCGTATCTTTACCCTATTTTCTCCCACGACGATTCCTAGAACCGGTGCGATCAGCGCTGGCAGTGAAAAAAGGCCGCGGGTGGCTTAAAGCCCCTAAATGGCGTGGCTCGTCTAAGTGCCTTTGGGGGAATGTTGAGAGAGAGGCGTAAAATAAATGTGGGGAGAGGTAAGTAGCAAGAGAGCAAAGCACGCACCCTGCATCTACCGCGAGGACATTTGACGTTATGGGCTGCAGCCGGCTGTAGTGTTGGTGGATTGTCAGCCGCGGGCTGAAAATCTACCAACACAACAGCCGGCTGCTCAAAAATATGCTAAATAAACTTTGCGTATCGAAACAGAGGCGCTTTTCGAGCGGAATTGCGATACTTTCGCCATTGTTTTTTTTCAAATTGTAGTTTAGTCTCCTTTTAAGCTATGCTAGTGCAATGAACTGAGGTAACTTCGTATGGTACCATGTCGCCTTGACATCGCAGCATCGGTCAGTCTAATGCTCATGTATTCTTCACCAGCCATCGCAGTTTTCACGTTTAATAGTATCCTGATGATTTCAAACGATTTCACGGGTTTAATCCAGTACAGTAGGGGCTGTAGATGGCCCGAATTCATGTCATAAAATTTAAAGCTTTTTTATAGGTTAGCAAAGAATCGGTGCAAGCGGCAAAAGGTCCTTCTTTATCTGCACTTTAGTGAGTGCTAGAACAACGTATACTTATGGGAAAAAATTCACTGCATTTCTCAGCAGTCTTCAAATAGATATAAACGGAATCTCTTACTGGTCGGACGCAGCGTTGTAAAACTGGCTATTCTGCCAAGGCTGAGTGGTATATCCTCAAACTTCTGCCATTATATGGCGCACTTTCAAATAATGAGTATGGGTGCAAGAAATAACATTTATAATAGATCTTCTGAGCGATGACACTTCAATGTTACGTTTAAAAGAACATTGCTGATGCTTTTCAAGAAGTGCATCACTGATTTTTGTGCAGTTGCTTCTCTGACATATAGAATGTGCAATATCGAAAAATACATATTTAAGGCCCTTCAGCGTTATTCTGGCCAGACGAATAGCGATCACTCAAAACAAGGCGCTGATGGACCAAGCGCGAAGAATACGCGTGAGACCAAAGAACTGCACCGAGTCGTCTTACGTAAACACACCTAAATTCTCGTTAACACTCGTAAACACTCGTTAGAGTAAACACTCCTAAGATCGATTCACGAATAGGCTGTTGCTATATGGAAGCACGAATAATGCAGCTTAACAAAACAAAAAACTCTGCGCATTTCGTGTATGACAGCCTTGACTGAAACATTTTACTGTCGCAGAGTGCGCCAAACTTCTGTACTGACTGTTTCCTCACAAGGCAATTTTTCGCCTAAATTCCGTATTTCACATGCAAATTTTCCGGCCACAAGAAAAATAATCAGGCCAAGGTCTGTCTTATCTTGCCACACAAACGCATTCAAATGCAATTTTACGTCACACTAGCAAAAG
The DNA here is from genome assembly GCA_030522465.1 of Rhipicephalus appendiculatus. Lineage (NCBI taxonomy): Eukaryota > Metazoa > Arthropoda > Arachnida > Ixodida > Ixodidae > Rhipicephalus > Rhipicephalus appendiculatus. The sequence continues at coordinate 7,899 of JALIZH010006324.1, read as the reverse complement.
CTGAAAAGATCTGTCTGGCACTGCCAAATATTAGCCGCAGAAAGGCGTCCTGAACGCTACCAACAACTTGTATTACCAACCGATACACACTCCACATTTCCTAGTTTTGAGTCGTTCCGTGGTGAACATTATTGTAGATATCAAGCTTTATTTTTTCGACCGGGCAACAATCGTTTTTTTTAGGCTGCAGTATGCGGAAACAATGATTCAGAAGCGTGCCATAATTTTCGCCGTGTTTAGCCTTACTAATAATCAATACGGAGGTCCAGTATTAGGCTACCCCGACTGCGACGCAGATTTGGATCCATCAGCTCTTGGTACTGTTAATATGTTATACCATACAAAAAACGCGTGCCACAGTGCCCGATGAAGCTTTTTATCGCTAGACACGGTTGTCATTGTAGAGGCGCCAATGCATCCTAGTTTCAGAGCGAGCATTGAGTTGCGTGTACTACAAGAAGAAAAATAATTTAGGGTATTCACCTTTAGCCTTGTCCACGTACACAGTTTGAAATACTGCACATTTACCTTCTTCTTGATGAACCAAAAACCGTTGGAATGTTTGATCTGCAAGAGAAAGTGTTATGCAGCTGGGTAATGCTAACTTCACTTACCAGTTAGAATATTGAATTACTCATAACATTTTGTCAACAGGATTTACAGGTTTCCAAAAAGCATACGCGCTGCTCTGGAGGCTAACCCGCACGAATGTAAATATTAGTTCAAGGATGCAAATACCACTGTACTTTGCTGTCTGTAACTTGTAACGCAGTGTATGTAAATCACTCAAATAACTTAGCTTGAGTTCAGCAGACTCTTACAAGACTATCGCAAATAAAGAATAATAAATAGTGGATGAGCCACAGATTCGAAAGCCGCATTTTGTTACGGTATTGTTGGGCGCAGTTCAGATTGCTGTCCTTGAAATACTTAAAGATTTAAACAACAAATTCCATAACCACGTTTCTGAGCCGTCATCTATTCTTTGTAGAGGTCTCCTCAAGTTTAGAATCTACCCTTCAGGTGCTGTCACTTTGTCCTAACACTGCTTATTTTGTCTATTTTAAGTTTAAATCAAAGCTAAGCTCTGACAGCGGGATATGCCTGACAGACTCTTATATAAGTATCACCTGCTGTTTTGAAGGCGAAAGCTTTAGAGGCCTCATCAAACGCGCAAATACCGTCGGCGTGAACACGAGCGATAGAAAAAAAAAAGATCACGTGATGAAGCCATCATATGCATCATAATGGCGTCACAGATTGACAATAATTGGTGACGTCACCATAACATCACTATGACGTCGCATAACGTGACATGACATGACGTCACATGACATCACTTGCTCAAGGGTGCGGCGGTCACTCAGGCAGTGAAAAACAAGTGAGGTGACGGCGCCGTCACCTCACTAAACAATCTAAGTACATCGAAGGCGACCAACGTTTGCTGCTGGACTTCGACATTCGCGTCACAAAAGGCATTGCCCGGTTGCATGAGTGAAAAGGAGGCGTGGTGCTAATCAGCATCAGCCAAGAATACAGACGCCTCAGTCAGGGCGCGACAGTCGCGTATATTGACGAAATCGTGACAGGTAACAATGCGTTTGCCATTTCAGATTCTGACAGAGCTGCATCGTCGACCCAAATATCTCAACCATCTTTCAACGTCAACGCAAATCTCCCTCTTGCCAACAGCATCAGCTCCGATGTCGTGTGCAGCAATACCAGGACAGTTTCTTGTCGTCATCAAGGTTCGATATCGAGGCTTCTTGTCGTCATCAAGGGTTCGACACCTGGCATCATAACGAAATAATATCATCATAACGCAAGGAATGGCTCGACCACTCTGTCAGTGTCCTTACCGGGTTTCTACGGAAGAACTAGAGGCTATAAAGCGACAAGTCGACGAAATGCTGCGGGATGACAAATTGTACCGCCTTCGAAAAGTCCGTGGGCATCACGAGCAATCTTGGCGAAGAAGAAGCATGCAACTTTGTAAATGACATCGTGATTTTTGCGCTAAGACGGACACATCAGCGAAGACAGGATAGGCGCTAAGAACAACTCGTTTATTGCAAAGGTTGCAATGAAATATATAGCGCAGTGGTGCGCAGACGTACCGAGCGCATATCAAGGCAACATCGCTTATCAGGCTAAGGACATGGGACATCAAAAAACCCTAATCTGAAAAAGTGAAGCACGTCACATATCACATAACATATACGCCCGTAGGCTGCTTTACCACCGCTGCTCGAGGACACTCCTAGGTATGAGCTCGTTCGTGGAAGGCGCGACTCGCGGAATTGTAAATGAGAGCAAGCCCTTACTGCGGGGACGTGGAGGAGGCATTAAACTCGCAATAACGCAAACATGCAGGCATTAACATCTAGTAATTGAAATCGAAGTTGTTCAACGTTAGCAAACGCGTCGATGAGCATAGTCAAAATGGCAGGCACGCCTAGCCGTGGTTCAATTCCTACATCAGACACACGAGTACAAGCGATATGTAGTGTGGAAACACCGCACAAAGCGAATACAAGCGCCCCTGTGTCCCCGTCGTCGCGCGTAGTCGGCGCGGCACGCCGCCCTGTATATAGAAATCCATACTTCTGAGACAAAATCAAGCGCTATCTGCCAAAGGAAGTGCCCCGCCTTCTGCGACGCTATTCGGTGTCGCCAACAAAAGTTTCGTTGTGCGAAGTCGAAACGGCACGCACAGCTATACGGATAGCTTCGGTAATTTGGATACACGAGTACGATGTATTGGAACAGGGCGCACACATTGTCCGGACTTCTGCGACGCTATTCAGTTTCCCCTGTAAACGCGCCGTTGCGCTTGCCTACTTCTGCGACACGATAGAGTCCGACCTGTTAATTGTAAATCAGTGCACCGAGCGAAAGTAGGGGCTCGACTTCTACAACACGCAGGGGGCCGTTTTAATTAAACGGCCGAGGTCAGTGAACCACATAGAGACTTCCGAAATGCACAGCGAATTGCACAGGAACCGTACGGGAAAGCAGAAACTGCAGGGGTGATTTCAGCCAGCAGATTTCGCAGCTGTCTGCCAACATTGACCCTCGAGTCTGGCAACAGAGTTATGCAACACCAACCGCGAACCCTGCCGAGCTCCGCTGGCCGCGGCGGCACGAGGAGCCTGATGTAGAGTCACCAATTGGCTGCCAAGTGCCAGCTTGTAAAGCTGGCACTTGGCAAAAAAAAAGACGCTACCGCTGTGGCAGCAAACGAAACCTTGTGCCACGCACGCGTTGGTTTTTTCCGTATTGCCCGATTGGAAATATGTGGTTAGGTTTGCTGAAGAGCTGAAGTAATATTCTCGAGTATACGAATTTGGGATAAGATCGCGTATACTTTCGCAAGATCACGCGCAACTCGCCCCGTCCGCGAACAAAACAGACATCTGGCGCAAGGCGCCTGAGAACGATGTAAGGTGAGCTGCCACGCCACTAACGGCTTGACGAGCTCGCGCCTGCTTAGTACATGTAACAGTCGCTGCACAACACGACCTGAAATCTTGCGAAAGTGATCGTGTCCTCCTATGAGCGCGAGGAGATACCTGCTTGGCTATCGCGTACCACACGTCGCACACACGTGTTAACAAGCTTGCGTTTCCTCTTAATTGATACATACGGCGGTATCGATACCACGAGTGCATGATATCCCTGAAATAAACTTCTGTGTGACGCGTCTTTGACTCGTTTTGGCAGATGTTGCTTGGGCTTCTTTTCCAGTCCTAAGTGGCAGTTCCAAAAATCTCATATAGTTCAGCTTTTATTAGAGCTACAATGTGATAATAATACATACGGCATTTCATTATAACAAAGCGATGGAAAAAGACAAAGCAAGTGATGAAAAATGTGGGGGACCCTTAAGCTTCGCCTTGAAGAGTTGAACGCGACAGCGATAACCTGTCCCTAGTGCGTTCTTCAATCCCTTATTTCATGCTATGCAATGGGCAGCATGCCTTAAACCACGATCAATAATGCGCGTGAAAGCAGGAGAAAAAACAACAGAGAAGGCAGGGAGGTTAACCAGGCACATGCCCGGTTGGCTACCCCACGCTGGGGGGGAATGGAAAAGGGGAGCATGAAGATGAGAGAGAGAAAAGAGAAGAGAAGGAGAGAAGAAAATGGTCAGTAACTGTGCTGACGCGTAGGTAACGACAGCACTGTACAAAAGTCAAAGGCGCTCACATAGGCCCATAGTTTTCGAACTTGCTATGAGCCCAATAGGAAGTCTTAAGGGAATACGCGCAGTAACGTGTGTGCCTTTTGTAATGGGGGCCGGCTTTAAATCACGATGTGTTATGATAATCGCATATTCTGACGCCCGATGGCAATGTACGCTTGTACCACACAATATTACTGCGATATTACATGTTGTATTGGGACACCTGTATACAGGATCCAATTTTTTTCACTGCATTTCTAAGCAGAGGAAGCTATTCTCGCTGTATTTCCAAGCAGACGGTTGGCTGTGCGGTAAACACGTGCTTGCCACCCGGACGGCCTGGGTTTGATCCTCACTCGAACCCGAAAATTTTTTATTATTTATTTTATTTGCATCTTTCTCGATTTTTCGGTCACGGACAAGATGACGATTTTTCGCTCACAACCAACGACGCCGACGCCGACACTGACGCCGACGCCAGAAATTCTGCGAAACGAGCTCTTTAACGCTGTCGCGTTAATAAGCAAAGAAACGATGCAAACATTTCTGAATTCATTTCCGTTTTTTTTAAGATGGACGCCTCCTAGCCAGTATATCTCAGTATGCTTGCACGCCGTTAGCGACCAACGAGCATCACACAAGAACACGGTCGTGGTCGTTATTATTCAATAAGAGCATTGTATCAACATTGAAGACCTCGTTGAAATAGTCAAGTTCTGAAGGGGTTCGCGAACGCAAACATACCACGGGAGCGAAATAGCTAGTCCGATCACAATCGTCTTCGCTAAGTACACAGAAAACACACACGACACCAAAATCGAATACTACGAAGAAAAAATTACGCCAACTCCCGCTAAAGGGAACCATGTGTAAATGCGAAGCAGCGGGCGCTAACGCTTACACTGGGGCTCTTCGATTTTCCACTTCTGGCTACCCGCGGGCTGCCAGAGCCAGCCAAACGCGCTCGATTTTCTCGGGTTGCTCCGCCCCTCCCGCGGCGCACTTCCGGTTGGCGTTCGTTTTTCTCGGGTTGGACGGTTCTGGCGACCCGCGGGGAGGCCCGAGAGTCTCCCGAAGCGTCCAGGACAATTTAGTCGTGGAAGCTGTCTGGAAGGTTTTGGGCTAGCAGACGCCGAAAAGAGACGATACGCGCTCGCCGCCACCTTTGTGAGGACTCGGCCGATTGCAGTATAGGCGCTTGGGGACTGCGCCTTCGCTTGTGATTATGCGTGGCGTTATCTTCTAAAGCCTGTTCCGCTTTGCGACATTGGGCGATTACGAGTGGCGGCGAGCATTTGAAGTTACTGTTTATCGCTTTTGTTGTGTTTCGCGTGAAGCTTCCTTCCGTGAACAACGCGGCGAACTGTTGCCTGCTAACTGCGTCGTTCACATGTCGCAAAAGTTACGTACACGTTCGTACGCACGCATGGAGACAACTTTCTAGTTTATTTTTTTCGTAGTAGTATTCGTTTGTGGTGCCGTGCCTGCTTTCTGTGCACTAAGCGAAGACGATTGTGGTCGAACTAGCTGTTTCGGTCCGTCGTATGTTTGCGTGCGTGAACCTCTTCAGAACTTGACTATTCGGTCTTCGATGGTGATAAAATGCCCTAATTGAATAATAGAGATCGCGAAAGTTGTTTTAGGGGCGAAGCTCCTTAAAGCGGCACCCGTTCGTCCCTCGTCGTAGTGCGTAACCAGTCTTACGCTTTGACCTCCAAGGTGGTGCCGGTGGGAGATTTCTCCTGTGCGTTGTTGAACAATAAAAAATTCGCAGCGTGCGCGTTAACTAAAAGCCGAATTCTTCTGTCTCTCATTCCCCATTAGCAGCCATTGGCATGTTCCAGTAGGAAACGTTAGTAGAAGTATAAGTGTTAAAAGCCGACTTCTGCTGTCTCTCATTCCCAGTAGCAGCCATTGTTTACCTCCAAGGTAGTGCCTGGTGAGATTTCTCCTGTGCGTGATTAAACAATAAAAATTTTGTTCAAAACGCCGTTGATTGATGAAATAAACCAACGAAAGACGCCAGATGTTTTCTAAAAGCAAAACGAAAAGACGCCAGATGTTTCTAAAGCAAAACGAAAGACGCCAGCTGCTTAACGAAAGACGCCAGGTGTTTTCTAAAGCAATGGTTTTATAATCAAAACCATATCGCGATACAGGTTTGTAGTTGACGATGCTCGTTGCCGTCGGTGTGTGCTCGTATGCAAGAACCACTTAGCTTACATTTCACCGACCACAAAGCGGTCATAATGAAAGGACAACGGAAACCAGCAATAAAAGTTTGATAAAACATTTAATCAATCGTTTCACGTCAATTTTATCGGGTGAATTAACGGAAGAAATTTCACGGTTTAACCGATGATTACTGCCAGGAGCTTCGCCCAATCTCATCATCATTCACCTCGTGGATCTGCCGTCAATTTTTTACGTGTGTGATGCACGTTCGTCGCGAACGGCGTGCGACCTTACTTCTATCTACGGGCCAGTATATGTGGTATGGTATTATGTTACGCTACGACGCGTCGACGTGGAAAAAAAACGGAGATAGATTCAGAATTTACTTTAAAAGGGTGTAAACTTAGGCTTGTTGGCTTGGCTTCATAACAGGGAACAACGCAGATACACGGGACAAGAAAGACTGACAGGCTTGGCACTGGCTAACAACACGAGCGTTCATTTCGTATATGTATTAATATATGTGCACCTACAAAATAAACGCTCATGTAGCGCCAAGTCCTCTCAGTGTTTCTTGTCCCATGTATCTGCGTTGTTTCCTGTTATGGATTCAGAAATGTATACATCCTTTTGTTGCATATTTCATCGTCGGCTTTGTCTTTTTTTCACCTCTTATGCCGTGCAGTATGTACGGTTATCACCTAGTAGCTCAAATGAAAGCTGAGCTACGTTAGATTTTTGGAGGTGCCTCTTAGGACTGGAAAAGAAGCCCAGACAACATCTGCCAAAACGAGTCGAAGACGCGTCACGCAGAAGTTTATTTTGGATATGACGCGCACTCGTGGTAGCGATACCGCCGCATGCCTGAAGTTAAGACAAAACGCAAGTTTGTCAACGCGTGTGTGTGACGTAGTTCGCGATAGCTGAGCAGGTATATCCTCGAGCTCTTTTGGGACACGATCACTTTCGCGAGATTTTGCGTCGTGTTATGCAGTGACTGTTACTTGCACTAACCAGACGTGAGCTTGTTAAGCCGTTGGCGGCACGGCTGCTCACCTTGCATCGTTCTTGAGGCGCCGTGCGCCAGCTGACTGTTTTGTTCGTGGACGGGGAGAGTTGCGCGTGATCTAACGAGCGTACGAGGCTGTACCGCGAATGTGTGCTCGAGGATATTACTTCAGCTCTTCGGCAAATCTAGCCACATATTTCCAAGCGAACAATGCAGAAAAAAAGAACGCACGCGGCGCAATGTTTCGTTTGCTGTCACAACGGTAGCGTTCGTTTACGTTTACGCAGGCTTTCCCAGCGTTCGATTTTGCAACTTTCGGGCAGCTTCGGGTTGTCTCGGGTTCTCCGCATACGTGACCACGACGCTGTTTCCTGTCCCGACCGGAACTAGCTGACTGACCCTCTGGCTAGCTCTGGCTGCCAGAGAGCTGCCAGAAGTCTGAAAATCGAAGATCCCGACTGGCGGCGGCGTTGACGCTGGCGCTCATCGCGGCGTTGCGCAGGAGAGAAATCTGGGGAGGCGCAATAAC
>JALIZH010006323.1:0-12890 GCA_030522465.1 Rhipicephalus appendiculatus | reverse complement strand
TCACGAAGTTCACAATGGTCCGTTCTTTTATTCGAAACAAAACCAAAACACAGCAATAAACAAAGCCACAAGTGCGTTCGAAGCCGCAAGCACGAAGACTAGGCAAATTTGCGTACTACCCATCATTACCATGCTGGCTGAATGATCGCAGCGCCAGAGTGCCCTCTGGCTGAACGATCGCAGCGCCAGAGTGCCCTCTAGTTAATTTTAGGAAACTATGGCCAGACCGACGCGTGTTTATATCTGGTGAGGCGCATGCGCCCGTGAAAAAACTTTCGAGTGGGTCGACGAAAGAAAGTAGTGTCGTTACAGTTGCAGAATCAAGATAAGTACGGTCGCACTTGTAGACGTTTATGGGGTCGCGGAAGGGCGATTTGAGATGGCCTCAGGATCGGGGTCATCCTCAAGATATAGTGCAAGGCGGAACCGCAATCTACTGGTCTGACCGACCAAGCAGAAGCAATAAACTAGAAACCCCGAGAAAGGAGGTATGGAGAGCTTTGCTTGATTAAAACATTTCGCCCATTATCCCAATATACAGGCTATTCAAAATTAAGCTTTATGATTTTCTTCAAATTCAGCTATGAGAGGTATACATACGTGAGAACCACCTTTGCAGGTAAGTTGTGTATCCATGGGGACACGAAGTGAGACAATAATTATCGCTATCAGCCACCCAGTTAACTAAGATTGAATAATGAAATTCTTAGCGACTGCAGTAAGGGGGCATGTATGTATTGAAAAGTTGGAGGCAGTCGCGTTTCTACACAGTTCCACTAGGAAGAATTCCTCTAGCATGTATGTGCTCCGAGATATCCCGCTGCGCAAGTTTAATAGCGGTTTGCGTGATTACGCATGCAAGACAGTGAGCGCTGTGGGCAAAGCTCCTCCCCGATATGCCGCGGCAGTTGCGCGCGCCGTTTAATCTGACAACAGCTCGAAGGCACAGACAAAGATGACAACGGTTATTCTTTTAGTAACGGCTAGCAATGGCAAGAAATGACTGCTCGTCTCCATCAGGGAGGAACATTGCACCGATCCTCACCGCCTTTCATGCGTAATCATGCAAACCGCAATAAACTTTGCCGCGGAATATCTTCGAGCACAGACAAGCTAGAATAATTCTTCCAATTGCAACTGTGTAGAAAGCCGACGCCTCCAACTTTTCAATATAAACACGCCCGCTTGCTGCAGTCACTAAAAGTTTATTCAATATTAGTTTGACGATAATTATTCTATCAATACGTGTCCCCCCTGGATTATAACTTATCTGCAAATGTGATTTTCACGTTCTTCTTAGTGCTGAATTTTTACGAAAACCTCCATCAAGTTTAACTTTGAGTGTCGCCTGAGTAACGATATACCGGGTGTCCAAAGTTAAACTTGATGGTTTTCGTAAAATTCAGCACTGAGAAGAACGTGAAAATCACATTTGCAGATAAGTTATGTATCCAGGGGGACACGTATTGATAGAATAATTATCTGTCAAACTAATATTGAATAAACTTTTTAGTGACTGCAGCAAGCGGGCGTGTTTATATTGAAAAGTTGGAGGCAGTCAAGTTTCTACACAGTTGCAATTGGAAGAATTATTCTAGCTTGTCTGTGCTCGAAGATATTCCGCGGCAAAGTTTCATTGCGGTTTGCATGATTACGCATGAAATAATAGAGCGCAGCTAATGAGATCAGAGGCGTCGGCACGACCCCTCCCCCAATGCAGGCAAATCAGATGTGCTAAATCCTTGTCACCTAATGTAGAAGAAAAGTTAACGTAGCATCACATCAGCATCTGCAAATGCAATGTGATAGAACACGAAGAAGCGCACATCAGCTCTGTCTAATAAACAAATGTCGAGCAGGCGTTTGCTAATCATTGGTAACTGCTAGCTCGATCATGCTTTCAGGGCCGGATTGTGGTACTCTGCAGCAGTGAAGTGCCGACAACAGAAAAATGCCGGCGGACTTCACTGAACTACCGTTTACCACGACCGATGCGAAAGATTCATTGCAATATCAGTCACGTGCATTTATTATTTTCAAAACTACATAAAAATTCAAAATAACGAAAATCGACCCTGCTCCATTCTGGCGTCAGAACAGCTACGATATACATTCGCCCAAAATCGGCTGCTCTACGCTAATTTCGGACGTCGTAAACTCAACGAGTTTCTCCTTTATTTTGCTTTCTATCACCCGTGCAAGGTTTCTTTCAAACCTTATGCCGTCTTTTCCTTGAGATATCAGTCTAGGTAGTTCTGATGAAACACAGACATTGAATAGAGATACCGATTTTCTAGAAGGTCACGGCTGCGCTCTTTGAAATTCAGGTTTTGTAATCACAAGCGCGCGCAGGATTTCCCTTCAGGGGGGAGGGGGGGGGCGAAGGTTCTTCGCAGTGCACCCCCTCCCTATTAAGTGAATGTATGGGGCAGACTTTGCACCCCCCCCTCCCCTCTTAGGTGTCTAGGGGTGGGGGGGGGGGCGTTTAGGTGAGCGGATGAGATGAAGGAACATAGGAAAGGCCTTTGCCCTGCAGTGGGGTAGTCAGACTGACGATGATGATGAAATGCTAGAAACCGAAGAAAGATGCGGTGCGGGTGCCACCCGAATGCAACGTTCCAGGGGCGGCCACAACACGCTTTGATTATGAAACACGTTAAGGCGCTGAAAACATACGAAGGGCAAAAGATAACCATAGTCCATCGCGACGCGGCGTCCTCATTTGGAGAAGCGACTTACATTAGCAATTTCTTGCCACTATTGCCACGGAAGAGACCGCAAACACCGAGCCAATGATAAATTAAGCACTGTTGTTGCTTAAAGTTACCTTATATCGCTTCTGGTTGAAATACTTTGCTACAAACAATCAGTGGCGTAAATCATGGGGGGTCAGGGGGGGTCCTGACCCCCCCTGTGTTCAGGCCGGGGGTGACACCCCTTGCAAGTGTCCCCCCCTCGAGATTTATCTTCCAAATGTGCTATTTCAATTTCTTGACAGTTGCAAGGACAACGCACTTTCCGTAAAACCAACTCTGAAATCTGAAGCACTTTCAATGCACAGAAACTGATTACTTCCAGCAGGTACACACGATTGGCAAATAGCGTTTGTGCGTTAGCACAAGAAGTGCTACCATTTTTATTGCATACTTTGACGTGAATGACGCAGTTGCAAAAAATCCTAGTGCCTGCCTACAAGTTCCTTAAGAGGGCACATTTTTGGGCAAGTTCGTGATTCATTATGTGACACCAGCGCAAATCAAGGAACAAAGGACAAGGAAGAACTACAGACGGGACATTTGTCCCGTGCGCATGACCACCGCTAGTGAGGTGGGCTGTTAACACTGTTTAGGTTTTTTTTGCAAAAAAGTGCTTTGCAATCTTTTATGTTCACGTATCGTTTTTTTCTTTATATTCTGTACCGTTTCGGAGATAAACTTCAGTTGAAAGTTCAGCGCCCGTCTGTAGTTCTTCCTTGTCCTTTGTTCCTTGTTTTGCGCTGGTGTCACATAATACAAGTTCCTATTTGAAACTAACTTTGCCATGCGATGTCGTGGCGTGCGCAGGGTTCCCCCTTCGGGGGGGGGGGGGGGGGGCGAAGGTTCGTCGCAACGCCTCCCCTCCCTTAGACAATGTATGGAGCAGACTTTGCACCCCCCTCCCCATTAAATCAATGTATGAAGCAGACCTCGCGCCCCCCTTCTCAGGTAACTAGGGGGGGCGGCCGCCCCCCCCCCTGCCTCCTTGAGCGCACGCCTATGCTTATATACCGTTGGATACTCAGTGCTATTTTTCTGACCAGGCGCTGATACGTTTTATTATTATTATTATTGTTAATACTATTATTATTATTACTATCATTATTATTTTATGGGAATACATAATTTTAATTTTATATGATTAAAAATATGTGTGTCCCCCCTTGTGGTCTTCATGGATTTACGCCACTGCAAACAATGAATTTGGTGAAGGCAGCATCGCGTTTAACGAGACGTTGGACGAGGGGTGTTCAAGCAAGAATTTTGAAATTATATATATATATATATATATATATATATATATATATATATATATATATATATATATATATATATATATATATATATACCTTTTAAGGAATGCTCGCAGCCAGCAGAAAGCTATCGCACGTAATTTGAGTGGGTTGTTGAATTATGCTTATTAAAAAATATAGCACGATCGACAGTACAACTAGATAATTATTTACGTTTCAATACACTTAACTGCTGTAAAACACACTAACTTCCACTAGCTTTGAATTTGGTATCCAGTTCCTTCGCATCGATTTATGTAAATTTCAAGCATTTATAGACCATCGATCATGTGTGTCGATAAGCATGGTCTTTAAAGGGACACTAAAGGCAAATAACAATTTGCGTCATAGTGAAAGATCAATGTTTGCGAATGTCTAAAACCTCAATATTATCAACAGCAGTGCTCTACTAATCGGGAAATTAAGGTAAATGTATGACGCCACATGCGCTACGAGTGGGACATCTAGGAAATGATCCCATTGACATCACAGCTCCCGGCTACAATTAATCACTGGTAATCAAACCAGCTGTATTAAAAAAAGAAGCTTCCGTGCATTACAACACGTAATAAAATGCTCCTTGTCCGTTTATGTTTGATTCGCAGAAAAAGGAACCGCCTGGCATTATTATGGGGGAAAGGCGCGAGTGGTTCAAAAATTGCGTTTTCGCTTGGTTACGCTGGATAGGTGGCGCCATCTAGCGCAGCCCAGTTGCACCAAGCAAGCAGAGAATTGTTCAGTGGCCGTTGTTGTTGCTGTGGCTCCCGCTACTTTCGCTCTGCTGCTGCTAGTGTCGGCGGCTGCGCAGTAAAGGCGGGCAACGTTGGGCAAGGCAACTGCTACGTCAGAAGTTCCGTTTTTCGGTGGGTGACGCGCTTGATTTGAAGCGCGCTAACGCTGTGCGGACCACTAAAACGTGATTTTATTTCAAAATAAGCATTTCCTCGGCACGAAAGTAGCACTACGAGGTTTCTGGACCGCTATTTCAGCAATCAACGTCGACTTAATATTTCCCTATTGTGTACCTTTAAATATGCATCACTTAGATACTCGTACAGGAGATTCTGCGGGAATTTTAGACAGCCTCCTGGCATCTTCTACGTAAACTATAATTTATCCAAATATGGCGAGCCTAAAAGCATTTTTTCATGGATACAGAGAGGTGACAGAGATAACCATAGGCGTGCGTGCAGGGTTCCCCATTAGGAGGGAGGGGGGGGATGGTCGAAGTTTCGCAGCTTCCCCCTTCCCCTTTGGTCGAGTCCAAAGGACAACATGCTTCAGAATGGATGAAAAAAAAATTAAAATGAAGCGATGACGTGCTTCCACAATGCCCGGCCTTTGGTTCCTGGAGCAAAAATCGTGGAGTAAATAGTTTTGAAATGTACCACCATCATCGTCAAAAGCCTGCGTGGCCGTAACTAAGTAAACGTATGAGGCAGACTCCCCACCCCATATGATTACGCGGGTGGGGGGCCGCTTTTGAAGATGACGAACTACGCCATGTTAAGGATAGTGCACGCATGTAACGGACTCCCCAAGCAGCGTTTCAGCATCTCTCGGTAATACGCTTTTTCTTTTTCCCCTTAATCGTGGCTCGCGGGTTACGACTTGTCCAGATTCGGAGATGTCGAAGCCGATCTTGCCAACGATACAAAGGCACGTCGATACAAAGGTCTTATCTGAAAGCAGCGGCAACACCGGCACTCAGCAATCGGCGCGGCGAAGTTCGCAAACAGTCGCGCGATAAAAATATCGCATTGAAACACGAAAACAATCTACGAGCTTGCAGCGGTGCTGTATAGAAGGCGCTGCAATACCGTGGACCACGCAGAATGGAAAGTCTGCATAATAACCCAAGGGCAGCGCTCTGCTATTCGAAGCCCCAGCTGGCTGCCTGAGGCATAGAGTTTCCTGTAAGCACACTAGAGGGAACTCTGGCGCTATAGTGTCCAAGGGAGCCGCAACGCATGGCGCGTCAGCCAGCATGTGGACGATGGTAGCCACCCTATAACGATGGGTAGTACGCGGATTTCTCTAAACTTCGTTCTTTCGGCTCCGTTTGGCTCCGTGTGGCCTGGAGCTGCTTTGTCGCAAGAAGAAGTTCAGCGAATGTTCAGCAGTTCCACATCACCACCTTAACCTTTTAGGCTCGCCAATTCAAATCAGCTCACGGAGTTCACAACGATCCATCATTTTATCCAAAACAAACGCCAAAGCACAACGATAAACGAAGCCACAAGATCATTCAAAGCCGCAAGCACGAAGATTAGGCAAATCCGTGTACTATCCATTATTTCCACGGTCATAGAATTACTACGTTATATTAACTCTATGCCCACGGTGGCTGAACGATCGCAACGCCAGAGTTCCCTCTAGTAAACATTGAGAAACTATGGCCTGAGGTGAGAAACACAGCGTAGTAAATACTCACCGCAAGAGGAGGGCATGTGTCCGCTCAACCGCGAAGTTACTTTTCGAGCACGTCATAATTACTACGTTACATATGAAAACTACAAATGCGCCCTATGCCTTCCCTGGCTTCATTACCTGATGGCTTAATTAGCTATACGCTGCTATTCATCAGTTCGGGAAGCAGTCGTAAAAACATATAACGTACGACCCCTCCAACTAAGAGCAATGTATATAGACAATGTGTTTCACATAAATAGAACCGAATATTTAAAATGAAGTGGTTAACCGCAGCTTAATGAAACCAACGACATATGGTTTGCCGTTATGTGGTAGTCGTTAGGGTATTTTTTATATTGCTCTAAACTTGTTCACTATGATCGGTCACGGAAAATATTTAATATTCACTTCAGGGCAAAGTGCGCTTTGTTACGTTGGAGAGGGCATTCCGAAACAAACCGATACAATTTTTTGTGGAAGCGTACATGCTGTGCGAACATTTCTTCCGGCTTTTGAAGAAAGACCGCAGAATATGAAATTAAACCACCTGACTGCGCTAATGCGCTACTGTAGTGGAGCGCTCTCAAACGTGCTTCGAGCGAAACAAGTGACTCGCGGACCGCCAACCTATCGCTTATAAGGGACGACGGCGCTTCCTTGCGGTGTTGCGCCGTCAAAAATGATGAAGCGCTGTCCGTGGCCACTTATTTCGCAGTGACGGCGCACCTGTTTTGTTCAAAGCATGTTTGAGAGCACTGCAGTACGGCAGCGCATCAGCGCAGTCACGAGGTTTTATTTCATATTTCGCGGGCTTTCTTTAAACACCGGGGAAAAAAAATCATGCACAATATGCGTTGCCACACAAAATTGGACCGGTCATTTTGGAAGGCCCTCTACAACGTAATATCGGGGGGTTTCACGTGCCAAAACCATGATATGATTATGAGGCACGCCGTGGGGGGGGCTCTGTAAATTTCGTCCACGTGGGTTTTCCTTAAAGGGGTACTGACACAAAATTTCGCGGCCGAGACAGCCTGCGGGTTCGATTCCTGTGAACATGTGTGTATCATCTACAAAATATCAACAGCGAATATACCTTGGAAGGTATTTTAAATGAATTTTGAAGTTTCCGTGAGCGATCGACTCCCTCGCGCTACTACACAGTAAACCAGTTTACACCCTTAAGGGGGGATGAACTTCACAATGGCGTTGACTCGGGCTAGTTGGTTAAACATGCCTTAATACAAGATTAGCTGAACACAAGTATAATGTAGAAAAATATAAGCAAGGTCACCTAGCTCATCATTGTTCTCGCTGCGGGTGTGTTCCGTTGTATGCCAAGTCGAGTGTCGTGTCTAAAAACCGGGAGCAGATCACGCGCGAGATTATAGAAGCAGACTTGATTGACAAGTTGAATGATCAGTGCGTTAGCACTCCGTCGATAGCTCTCCTTGATAAAGAAAAGGAGTTTCTGCGCATGTAGTGATCATGTTTCTTGTGATGTGTCAGCGCTATAAATTCTGTGTCTCTTCAAAATAAAGCAGTTGGAAGTCAGCGCTCGTTTGTCTCTGTGTTAGTCCGTCGTTTTTTGCGCTGTTATTTCTATGACCTTAAGGGGGTTTTGCCGTGTAACTAACACCCTTACACCCTAGGAAAAGGGTGCTTTGACTTACCAAAACAACCATATCATGGGGTGTTTCCAATGGCCTAAACACCCTTACACCTTTATCACTGAAAAAAAAAAAACGGGAAAAATGAAATCTACCAGTCAGGGAACGTGGAATCCCAGTTGATATCAGCATAGAAGGGGCACGCGCGCGTCAGACCATACACACAACAGAGTGTATTGTAAAATATCCCGTGGATTCTGCGACACGCTACACAGCCTTAAAGTGACCATCTGCTATATATAGCCATGGTATCTTAAGCCACCGTTCAGTGCCGGTGGGGATATTCCTGTTACCTATAAGTGAGCACCAAACATTATGAGAGTAGGCGTAAATTTATGGTATGCTTGTAAATACCCCTAAAAGGGCCATACCTTTTAATCTAAACTCGCCTAATGTTCAACGACTCTTTAATCAGCGAGTCCCAGTTATCATCTGGTACGCTGTTGTATGGGCCATGGGTGTTTTGATAACCCAAAACACCCGTACCCCCTAAAGGGTGTTTTCCCTAGGACATCACTCTTAAGGGCTGTTTGGGGAAGCAAAACACCCTTACACCCTAATTTTGCAAATTTTGGTTAGGCATAAGGGTGTTTTGCCTGCTTGAAACCCCCTTGAGGGTGCAAAGTGGTTTACAGTGTAGGTTGAACGTACAAGGTTGATCATTGTACGTTCACAGACAAGCTGGCGAAATTTTAGCGCATTTGGTCGAGCCGTTAATTTATAATTGAATATTTTTATAAACCAGCGAGCGGCCTGAGAGTCGGGCAACACTGGCACGCTCGCTAGCAGTGACGTAACGAGTAGCTTGTTGTGCGAGCGTCTGCACGGTCTGCATTCCGTGTTCCATGTTCAGCTGCGCGTGCAAACGAGCTATTTCTGCTTTTCTCACCTTGCCTCTGGAACCAAATGACTTGCAGCTGTTGAAACAGCAACAGAGCAACACTCCCAGTGAACACACTGACCGCGTGTGGAACGTAGCAGACGACGTCACTGCTCCTCGCAGTTAGTGACGTCACGCACGCCATGGCAAAATGGCGGTCGCCGGCGGTGGGCGGAGTTTACAGCCGGCGACTTCCCCGGCTTATTTTGGACTGAAATAATCTATTACAGTCCAGTTTTCACACGTGTGCAAGCATATTTGACCCTCTACCTTCGTTTTTCGCCAAAAACCGCAAATTGTCGGGTGACCATGGCATGGCCCCCTTTAAGCGAAGGCTTCTTTGTAAACCTGCGCATAAAGAGTGGTACGGCCAAGGTGCTATAAAACTATACTACCACCTTTAAGCTTAAAGGGGCACTGACACAAAATTTCGCGGCCGAGACAGCCTGCGGGTTCGATTCCCGTGAACATATGTGTATATCATCTGCAAAATATCAACAGCGATTATAGCTTGGAAGGTATTTTAAATTAATTTTGAAGTTTGCGTGAGCGATCGACTCCCTTGCGCTACTGACACCATCAGAGGTGACCCTTGGTGACTCCCCCTACTTCCCTCACGTGACCACGCTGCAACAAGTTATGATGACGTCATAGCCGCCATTTTACAGCGAAAGCTGTTATGAGATCACAACAAGGGTCGTTTTTGCGCCGTAGTTGTCCGCCGCCGCCGCCGCCGGTGTCCGTAAGCAATATCGCACGAAATAACAAAAAAAACTAACTAAATAAAAAAACACCTAAGACAGATTGGGAATCGAACCCGGGTCCTCTGCGTGGCAGCCCAGCACTCTACCACTGAGCTACGCCACTGCTTGAAAGTGCGGTGAAAACTGATCCTATGCAGGCTTCATGTCGGGTAAGAAATCGCCTTAACGTCTGTTGTAAAGCTTTTTAGAACAGTAAAGTAACGACCAGGCGTCACACAATACGAATTGCGTAACGAGTGGGTCGTTCAATGCTCCAACCCATTACAAAATGGCATAATTCTTCATCGTCGTCAGCCACAGAATCAACAAAGTACACATAATGGGTTACAAGTGTGTAGCGGGTACCGCGCTTTTCCGAAGAATGAAGAATAATGGCATAGTAGACGCTTCCCCACTACACAAAAAATTATGATGATTTATGGCGTAGTGCGTACCATGCAAGTGCGCTTGTAGTAGTTGCCCCAAGAGTGTTTAAAAAAGGCTCTAGAAAGGCCGCTCTTCCAGCTTTCGCTGTGACTGTGCTGCGCGTTCCGCGCAGGCCTGGCGGTTTTTCTTTTGCCGCGTTTGTTCCAGCAGTCTACACTTCTCGGCGGCTGGTCGCGAGTCCGTGGCCGCGGCGCACGCGTTGAAAGTTTTGTGTTCGGCGACACTGCTGTCCCGTTTCCTATTCGAAAGCACTTCTTGATGCGGACCGTGCGGAAGTGCGTCACAGTTCTGTGTGCTGACGTGATCGAGAGCTGCGCACGCTAGGTGGTGATAGTTGCACCCGGCGGCTTGTTTTACGAGCTCTCTCAAACCGAAACTGAAACTAGTCGGTAATGAGGAGCCTGTAATTAAATATCTGTCGCGCGCTGCACCAAACGAGGTGCCGTGTTATGTGACTAACAGGCCCCCAGCAACACATTGCAGCAAAAAAACGCGAGGCGAAAGTTTTTGTGTTAGTATCCCTTTAACAAAGAGTGTTCAAGTAAGAGACTGATTGAATTTTTAAGCGCAGGGGTCCCGGGCGGTCGTATGCTGTCGTCGTCGATCACGCAGGCAAAACCACGAATAGCATAGCCATCTGTAGCACATTGAGCGCGCGCTCGCGCCCAGGAGAAGTTCCTCTTGTTCTTCGAGCGCCTTGATGATGATATTAAGTGCGGAGCACTTAGGGGCCCGTATATGCTGTCGTAACTTGGCGTAACGCAGGAAACCACGTATAAAAATAGAAAAAAAAAAGAGGAAGTATGCGAGAAATAGAAAGATAGAGGAAGAAAGGGAAAAATAGGAACAAAAATAGAAATAAATAGTTATAAATAAAGAAAGAAAAAGACAGAACAAACTGGAAAGGAGAAAAAATAAAAGAAAACCGAGCAGAAACATAGAAAACTGGCCAGCTCCGCACTTCCTTCAGGCTTGGCACCACTAGTACGAAGCTACCTTAATTTTTTATATTTGGTTCTATAGTTACGTGAAACACGCTGCATATATACGGACATGTCGGAGCGAGAGCTGTCCTCAACACACCTCGTTGCGAGTATGAACAAACTAGTTCAACGCGTGGCAACACTGCGCGTAACCCTGGTTTGACGTACGCGGGGTTGCTGCATTACGAGGTATACTGCTGCACGGCCAATAAATACCAACGCTGGCGAGCGAACGACAAGCTTCCGGCCTCCGACAAAGAGCAAACGCGAACGTACTCATTCGCAAACAGCTGTGCACCCTTTGGCCTCGTAAACGTTAACGGCCAGCGCCGGGGCGCGCCACAGAGTCGCATTCCGGCCAGGCATATAGCGTCGGAAAGTCGCCTTTCCTCATACACGTCGATCATTTATAGCGTGCGGCTCGAATTCAGACAAACGTGTACAGTGACCCGGATAGCGCGACTCTCCGCCCGCAGTTGCGACGCTCCAACAACCGTCGATTTCCAGGTCCTATAACGTATATTGCCAAGTACAACCCGCACGTCAGCTAAGCGCAGTCATATACTGTCTATCTGGAATGCAAGCATGCATGTTCGACTAGTGTTATCGGCATTTGGCGTGGTGGAAGAGAACAGAAACTCGCGAAGGATGCATAAAGCATAGAAAAAAAAAAAACAACGGTATAGTTTTATGACAACTATATCCTATAGACAATTTTTTCGTGGGCGCCGCCATGTTGCTTAGCGGGCGGCGCTGTCTCTAACCTGGAACGCACTGGCTTGCGCAAATGTGCAAACACTCGCCTTTGCAAGGACACGCGCACTGCGAATCGTATTGCGCACACCAGAAAGGAGAAAAACGCGAGTGGCCAGACCACTCCTCTGCGCCTATAGCTGTGAAAACGGTCTACATTGTATATCACCTTTTGTTTAAAAACAAACTTACGTCCGCGATTTTTTTTTTAAGCGACAATCTCCGTTACTGATAGCGGAAAACTCCCTAAGCCAACGCCTCGCCGCTCTTCAGATCTTTCAACATGATTAACGAATCACGGTGGTTTTACGTGCCAAAACCACGGTATGATAGTGGGGGACTTCGGATTAATTTTGACCACCTGCGGTTCTTTACCATAGATCTACATCTAAGGTTTATTCTAAGCACACGGGTGTTCTTTGCATTTCTCCCCCTTCGAGACGCGGCCGCCGTGGTCGGGAACCAGATCCGCGCCCTCAAGCTTAGCAGCGCGACACCTTACGTGCTAATCTAGCACGGTGGGTGATGTGTATTTAACGCATTATAAATAAGATAACACTAATCTACACATATAGCGCAGATTGATGGTTCAGGTTCAGTTTTGTTTTTGTACATAACGTTAACCACCCGTTGCTTTTGCTAAAAATTATTGGTTACCTTTAAGACGAACGCACAGGAACAAATTGGCGCATTTCGCACCTTGCCAAGCTAAATTATTGGTCACATTTAAAATTACTGCACAAGAACATCTTGCAAGTGAGTTCCAACTTTGCCCATGTTTTACTGTCTGGTATGTGCTCATATGGGCGCTGTCAATCATCATAACAAAAAAAAATCTAAACAATAGTTCACTAATAAATTGTAAAGAGCCATAACTATTTCCAGGACATGACTGAAGTTGGTATCAGAATAATCAAGGAATAAATTCTTCCAAACCGCAATGACGAGGAAAAG